>JAJGRW010003425.1:0-24819 GCA_025461045.1 Carex parvula
TAATAATAATAACTTTCACCTTCTCCACCTCATCCACTATCTATAGATTTTTTTATATTAATTATCTTGTTAATTGTATGATGCTTTTGATATGCTTCTCTAGTCTATAATAGAGATTTTGTAAATAGTTGATGTTGATACATATATGAGGATAATATAGAAAAGATTAGCCTCTCTCTCAAGTTTTGTTTTGTTTTGTTTTATAATACGTTTAGCACACGAGTTCGCTCTAGTCAAGTTGCGACGGGATTTCGTAGAAGCACACCTAGAAGGTACTCTTTAGATTACATTTCATAAACATTACTATTAGTAATATTTATTTATTATGAAATTTTCTATTTTATATTGAATGAGAGTAATATTTTCATTCCCTGAAGAGAATGATAAAACAGTACATGATAATGGCCAGAAGCTTTTGTACATATTATAGCTAGAAGCTTTTTCTAAGAGAACCTGAAGTTCTTAATCATAATTTTTTTACAAGAGAACCTGAAGTTCTTTGGCAAAGTTAAAAAAAAAAAAAAAAAAAGGACCAGAAGTTCTTATATGAACCAGAAAGTTATTAATATTTATGATAACCGGAAGTTATCAAATCAATAAAATGTCTCCAATATTTAATTCTCTTAATAACCTGAAGTTATTAAGATTTTTTTTTCTTCAATCGTTTTTTTTTTATATATCTAACACAAATGCATATTCAATTAAATTTGTTAATAATAGTAGCATTTTTTTTATTTTGTAGTACTTATGGCAAACCTTACAAAACTTGAGTTCACTGCCCTTGATATATCGGGCAAGAATTATCTCCCGTGGACTCTCGATGCTGAGATCCACCTTACCGCAAATAATCTTGGAGAAACAATAAAAGCTGAAAATAATACCTCCCAGCAGGAGAAAGCCAAAGCAATGATATTTCTCCGTCATCATCTCCATGAGGATTTAAAAACTGAATACTTAACGGTGAAAGATCCGTTAGAACTATGGACAAATTTAAAAGAAAGATATGACCATCAAAAACAAGTACTCCTCCCAAAAGCTCGTTATGAATGGATTCATTTAAGGTTACAAGATTTTAAATCTGTGAGTGAGTATAATTCCGCAATGTTTCGCATAACTTCTGAATTAAAATTATGTGAAGAAAAGATTACTGATGAAGACATGCTAGAGAAAACATTCTCTACATTTCATGCTTCGAATTTGCCTTGCAGCAGCAATATCGAGAACGTGGTTTTAAAAAATATTCAGAATTGATATCATGTCTTCTTGTTGCGGAACAAAATAACAAGCTTTGATGAGAAATCATCAGTCACGACCCACTGGTTCTAGTCCATTCCCTGAAGCGAATGCGACATCATTCCCTGGAGAGAAAATAACATCATTTAAAGGAGGTCGTGGAAGAGGACGTGGTCGCGGCCCCCGAGGAGGTCGTGGACGTGGTCGCAATAATGTTTGGCGACGTGATGGTCATAATCCTAAATCAAATGAAAATAATGCGGGGAGATATGAAAAGGGAAAGAACTCATCATCTTCTAAGAAATCTGAAAATATTTGCTATAGATGTGGTATGGCAAACCATTGGTCACGCACATGTCGTACTCCTAAACATTTAGTTGAACTCTACCAAGCATCTATCAAGAAAAAGGGACAAGCAGTAGAAACAAATTTCATTGAAAATGACCCAAATGATTTGCTTATGGATACACACCTAGATGTTTCTGATTTCTTTGAAAATGTTGATGAAGAAATTAATATTATGAAATAGTTTTAGTTTCTTTTGTTTTAGTCTTTATAATAAGTTTAGTTTTTATTTATTGTTGTAAGTCGATGTTTCTCATCTTTATAATAAGTTTAGTTTTTATTTATATGTTGTAAGTCGATGTTTCTCATGAAATAAAATTAGTTTCCTTTTATTTAATCTTATACATTTTCTTTTATGTTCAAAGGAAAAAGAATATGATTGGAGACTCCAAAAGAGCTATGGTAAATTAGAGATGAATGTCTAGTAGACAGTGGAACAACAAACACAATACTAAAAAGCAAGAAATATTTTTCTCTATTGTCTTCTGCAAAGACACATGTTAATACAATTTCTGGTATTAGTAATTTAATTGAGGGCTCCGGAAGAGCTTGTATCTTGTTACCTGAAGGAACAAAATTAATTATAAATGATGCATTATACTCTAGTAAATCCAGAAGAAATTTACTAAGTTTTAAAGATATTCGACGTAATGGTTATCATCTTGAAACCATGACTGAAAATAATATTGAGTATCTCCAAATTACATCTATTGAATATGGCCAGAAGATCATATTGGAAAAGCTGGAAGCTTTATCCTCTGGATTATATTGTACGAACATTAATCCAATAGAATCAAATATGGTAAGTAAGTTACTTGACACAAAGATGTTCACTCTGTGGCATGACAGATTAGGTCATCCAGGTAACATTATGATGAGAGAATAATTGAAAGTGCAAATGGGCATCCCCTAAATGACCTGAAAATAATATTATCAAAAGATTTATCATGTGCAGCATGTTCTCTTGGAAAACTGATAATTAGGCCATCTAAAAATAAAATTGAAAATGAATCTCCTTCATTTTTGGAAAGAATTCAAGGAGATATTTGTGGGCCTATTTCTCCTCCATGTGGACCATTTAGATATTTTATGGTTTTAATTGATGCATCAACTCGATGGTCACATGTTTGCCTATTAGCCACAAGAAATGTTGCATTTGCTAGGCTATTAGCACAAATAATCCAATTGAGAGCAAATTTTTCGGATTATCAAATTAAGAGTATCCGGCTT
Source organism: Carex parvula (assembly GCA_025461045.1). Lineage (NCBI taxonomy): Eukaryota > Viridiplantae > Streptophyta > Magnoliopsida > Poales > Cyperaceae > Carex > Carex parvula. Next base: position 2,809 of record JAJGRW010003425.1, read on the forward strand.
GATAATGCAGGAGAGTTTACATCCCAATCATTTAATGATTATTGTATGTCAATTGGGATTAAGGTAGAACATCCAGTGGCTCATGTACATACACAAAATGGTTTAGCTGAATCATTAATTAAAAGATTGCAACTGATTGCTAGACCATTACTTATGAAATGTAATCTACCATCTTCTGCATGGGGACATGCCATTTTACATGCTGCTGCACTTATTAGATTAAGACCAACTGCATATCATAAATTTTCTCCATTACAATTGGTCTCTGGAAGAGAACCAAACTTGTCCCATCTTAAAATTTTTGGTTGTGCTGTGTATGTTCCAATTTCTCCACCACAACGTACAAAAATGGGACCACAAAGAAGATTGGGAATTTATATTGGTTTTAACTCTCCATCAATAATTAAATATTTAGAACCATTAACTGGAGACGTTTTTACAGCACGTTTTGCTGATTGCCAATTTGATGAGACAATATTTCCAATCTTAGGAAGAGAAAAAGAAAAGCTGGTAAAACAAGAAGTAACTTGGAATGCATCCTCAATATCTTATCTTGATCCCCGAAGTGGTCAATGTGAATCAGAAGTTCAAAAGATTATACATTTGCAAAGAATAGCAAATGAGTTACCAGATGCATTTACAGATACAAAAAGAGTGACTAAATCACATGTACCAGCTTTAAATGCAACTGCTCGAATTGATGTAATCCCAGCAGAGGTTACTATACAGAGAAAACGTGGAAGACCAATTGGTTCCAAGATAAAATCCACGACAAAAGAAAGAGCAGAATAAAAGCAGTTGGTGCAACTCCAGAAGAAATTAATAAAATCTCAGAAGAGATTAATAAAAATCCCGGAAGAGATTAATAAAATCCCAGAAGAGATTGATAAAACCCCAGAAGAGGTTGATGAAGTTCAGAAGAAACTCAGGTACCTAGTGATTATGAGATCTCAATAAACTATGTACAGAATGGTACAATATGGAACCGAAATGAAACATGTACTGATGAAATTTTTGCATATGCTATAGCAATTGATGTGCTAAATGAGGAAGATTATGTGCAAAAACTCCTGAAGAGTGTAGCACAGAAATGATTGGCCAAAATGGGAAAGATGCCCTGAAGGCTGAATTAGATTCGCTTGAAAAGCGCAATGTTTTTGGACCTGTAGTCTTAACACCAAAAGATGTTAACCCTGTAGGTTACAAGTGGGTATTTGCAATAAAAAGGAATGAGAAAAATGAAATTGTGAGATATAAAGCAAGGCTTGTGGCACAAGGTTTTTACACAAATACCAGGAGTTGATTATGAAGAAACATATTCACCTGTAGTGGATGCAATAACTCTTAGATTTTTAATCAGTCTCACAATCACTAAAAACTTCAAATGCGCCTCATGGATGTAGTCACAGCTTATTTGTATGGATCACTTGATAATGATATCTATATGAAGTCCCTGAAGGATTAAAAATGTCTGAAGCATTGAAATTAAAACCTCGAGAAATGTATTCTATAAAGTTAAAAAAATCTTTATATAGACTAAAACAGTCAGGTCGAATGTGGTATAATCGACTCAGTGAATATCTCGTAAAAGAAGGATATAAATCTAATGTAATTAGTCCATGTGTTTTTATTAAAAGATCAATCTCAGGTTTTACAATTATTGCAGTATATGTTGATGATTTAAATATCATTGGGTCTCCTGAAGAGATCGAAAAGACTGCAAAAATTACTAAAGAAAGAATTTAAAATGAAAGATCTTGGAATAACAAAATTATGTCTCGGCCTGCAGATCGAGCATTTGTATAATGGTATTTTTGTTCATCAATCAAACTATATCCAGAAGATGTTGAAACGTTTAATATGGACAAAGCTCATCCTTTAAGTACACCAATGGTTGTCCGATCACTTGATATAAAAAAGGATCCTTACCGTCCCCGAGAAAAGAATGAAAAAGTTCTTGGTCCAGAAGTACCATACTTAAGTGCAATTGGGGCTTTGATGTATCTTGCTAATAATACGAGACCTGATATTGCTTTTTCTATAAATGTACTAGCAGATATAGTTCTGATCCAAACACGCCGACATTGGAACGGAATTAAACATGTATTTCGTTACCTTTGCGGGACACGTGATATGGGACTATTTTATCAAAAAGATACAAAGTCCAAATTAGTTGGGTATGCAGATGCAGGATATTTATCAGACCCGCCTAAAGCTTCGATCACAATCCGGATATGTGTTTACATATGGCGGTACTGCAATTTCATGGCGATCGACAAAACAGACACTCACGGCAACATCATCAAATCATGCTGAATTAATTGCTCTATACGATGCTGGTCGAGAATGTGTCTGGTTAAGAATCAATGATCCACACATCCAGGAGGTAATGCGTGCTGGAGGTCAATCAAAGGAAGTCCGACAGTACTTTATGAAGATAATGCAGCATGTATTGCTCAAATCAAAGAAGGATATATTAAAGGTGACAGAACCAAGCACATCTCGCCAAAATTCTTCTCAACTCATGATCTACAAAAGGATGGCTTGATAAATGTTTGTCAAATCAGATCAAGAGACAATTTGGCAGAACCTATTCACAAAATCATTGCCAGGAAAAGTGTTTGAGCAACTTTCACAGAAGATCGGCATCCGTCGCTTAAAAGATATGTTAAAATGAGGGGGAGTATTATACACGCTGCACTCTTTTTCCCTTCACTAAGTTTTGTCCACTGGGTTTTTCTTAGTAAGGTTTTTAATGAGGCAGCATAACTAATCCGGAAGTATCAGTTAATTCAAATTGGTCCTGTAGTACCAAATTAATATTTGTCCTGCAGTACAATATTAATAGTGTATAATATAAGAAAATATCTAAGGGGGAGTGTTATGAAATAATAATAATAGACATTTCACCTTCTCCACCTCATCCACTATCTATTAGATTTAATTTTATATTAATTATCTTGTTAATTGTATGGCTTTTGATATGCTTTCTCTAGTCTATAAATAGAGATTTTGTAAATAGTTGATGTTGATACATATATGGAGATAATATAGAATAAGAATTAGCCTCTCTCTCAAGTTTTGTTTTGTTTTGTTTTATAATACTAGTATAATTTAAAATTTATTAAAAAAAATCATACCATCATCAGTTGTAAATATTGATTTAATGGTGAATCTTGAATAAACTAAAATAAATTATGATTAAATGGTCACGCGAGTCACGCGAGTCACGTATGTCACGGCACGTTAGGCACGGCGTGACCATTCGCGTGCCGTGACCACTCCTTGACATTTTGGTCACGGCACGGCGTGTTAGTCACGGCACGGCACTTTTTTTCGACTCTAGTTGTATATATATATGTCCCGACATTTTTATTAATATCTAAAGTTTAATACAATTATTAATTATGCCTAGAATCGGATCCAATATCGCACAAAAGTGTATCACAAAGTTTCACTACAGCAAGCTGTAGCTTTTAACCTTGATTTAACTTCCGACTAAGATTGCAAGTGCACAATTCTGTCGTATAGTCTAGTCAGGTATCGATCCACAGGACGGTTCAAAATCAAATCTGGAACTCTACTTAAATCAATTAGGTACTAGAAGTTGGAAAAGGTTGGTTTGGTTTATTTAATTTCCTAAATTCAAAAACAGAAGTAATTAAAATAACAGAAAGTAAAAGTTTGGTTTTATCAGATAGAGAAAAGCGTTTCCAGGGTTTTCGATTTCATTATCAACTCTGCCTTTCGGTACCCATACGACTCGCGTACTTTCATACGCGACCCGCATAGAACACGCGACCCGAGTACTCTCATACGCGGCCCGCGTGGACCTCGAGTGAATGTAGCAGTTGCCTGTTTTTGCGTTGTTCTTTAGTGTAAGGGTTCATTGACCGAACCTAATGTTCCTAAACCTCAACTCTTGTTTGTTGGCTTAATAAATCTGGTATCGGAAATGCAATTTCACCTTTTTAGGTTTCTAATCTAAGTTAATTGTCCTGTTTACTAAAGGTAACCACTACCTCTCGATAAGTGGAAAAGTTCACCTCTCGGTTACTTTTGGTCTCGCCTCGCAGCTCGTAAACCTACCTCAAATACTAAGTTTGGTTGAGAGAACATCAATGCCAAATTACAAGAAAGATGTTATAGACATCTAACAGTAGACAATCAAGAATTATTCAATCAACTTCAACAAAACAATTAAAATACTACTCAAACAATTAAACACTAACATTCAACACAGATTCAAACAACATGCATACAAGACAAAGTATCAAACTACATCGTAACCTAGAAACAAAGAAAACTACTCACACATAGTCAAAGAACAAATAACACAAATGATAGATGAAATAGTCATGACAAAACCCGAAATACAAAGAAGATCTGTGAAGAACTTTCGTCTTTCGCTTCTCAACTTCGTCTCCAAGTTAGCCGTCAAGCCCAAACCCTAGAATCTGTCTCTTGCTCTCTGGAAATGAGAATAATCAATAGAATGAACTCCCTGTAGCAAGGAATCCCGTAATATAGCCAATCTGGCCGACCTTTCCTTCCTTGAGCCTCTGTTTCCTTTTCTGTTTTGTTTCCGGAATAGACTCACGCGACCCGCGTGTCTGTGCTCCTCGCGTGAGTAGAATGGAGATCGCGTCTGCGGTCGCGTCAGGGGTTGATGCGGCCCGCTTCGGATGTGACGCGGCCCGCGTGAAATGGTTTCCAGAACTTGCAGAATCTTCCCTGATTTCGCCCGTTTTCTGCAAAGTAAGAATGAAAACGCAGCAGTACCACATTCTATAGATATTCAATGTAAATTCAATGTAAAAGACAAGATTTGGTGGTTCAAAACACAGATTTTGGTACCGAAAATGGTCGGATTTATTAATAATGAGACATCACCGGCTTTATTCTTTTTTTTTTTAAACCCGCAAATTTTTTATTCAACTTTGGATATTAATAAAAATGTCGGTTAATCTTGATGAGTTTATTTTTGCTGTTTAACATATTTTTTCTGTTTATTTTTTATGTTGTGCTACTATTTAATATTGTAATATTTTCTGTTAGCATTATCATGATAATTATTTTATCTGTAAAATATAAAAATAGTACCATAAAAGCACACATACACAAGAACCGAAATATAGGATAATCCAAATATACCAAACATAAATAGTATATCAAATATAAATAGTATAAAACTAGTACAAATACAACTAGAATGGAGAGGGGGACCATCGCTGAGGCGGTACTCCGGCGTTCGCCCGGCGCCAGCGCGGCCAAGCTCCGTCTCTCTCGGGCTCATCTGGGGCATTCGGCAGACCTGAGTATCTGCTCGGCGGTATCCCATCTGGCATCGCCCGTGGAGACTGGCTGTACTGGCGGAGGTGTACTGAAGATAGATGCGGCGAACTCAGTCCCAAATGCAGGCTGAGTATGAGACCCACTACTACTAGCCTCTCCATCATGCGGCATCTCTGTGCCATATCGGGGTCATGCCGGTGCCGTAATGAAATCCTCATCGAATACCCCAAAGTCCTGGAGACTGCACGAGAGGGACTCGTACTCAGAAGTATCGGTCTCCGTAGGTGGTGGCTGTGGCGGCATCTCTGCCGGACCCTGGAATTATACATAAATTATTAAATTTGTTCTGAATGGAGAAACTTATCACTACAACAAAATCGGTCTTCTGCGACCGGTAGGATTCTGAAAACAAAATTAAAAATAAAAAAGTTAAAAGTTTCGGAGACCAACCCTTCTGACGACCGGCGCATGTAGCCTTCCGCGACCGATTTGGCCCGGTCGCTTAAGGGTATCCCTAAATCCCCCGCCAGAGTCTCTCTTCTCTCTCTCCCCAGCGTTTTAGGTTTAGCGAAAAACAAAATTCCCATACCCGCTGCCGCTCGATCCCGCTTCCCGCCCGATCCCCCGGCCACCGTTAGTGACCTCTCCTCTCTCTCTCGCCCGACCCTGCCGCCCGACCGCTTCCGCTCGACCCTGCCGCCCGACCTGCTTCAGCGCTGGAAGGTACTTTCCTCCACTTCACTCTGCTTCTTCATTTCTTCCTTTACTACACAATGGAACCGGAATCCCAAGACAAGGTACTTCTCTATCCACCTGTGAACTTTTCCCGAATTTCTTAGTTTATAATTCTAAATTGACTTCTTTTGATTTAATTTCACTTGCTGATACAGAACATGCTACTAAAATGGTATGGATGCACACACCATATAACCAAATGTATGCACATAAATAAGCGAAATAAATGTAATTTACAGTGTTGAAGCATGCTTAGCATCTCCCAAGTCAAAAGTCTGCAACAGAAATGATTAAAAAGACTTTAATTTGTTGATTTGTTTACCAAAACTAGATGAAATGCATAAATTGCAATATTCTCCTTTTTAGATCAAATTTAAGTTTTTCATTAAAAGCTGAATTTGATTGGTCAACATGTTACAGTGCTCAAATATTTATATACTGTTTCTTATGCATTTGATAATGCTTTGTAAACAATGAAGTGTTTACTTTTTTGTCAAGGAAAGAATAATATTAGTTTGTAATTGAATTTTCTCTTTGTTAAGTTCTGGTAGTAAATATTTGCTTAGGGACAGTTGTATTACACGGGTTTGTCTGATTAGATTACTGTACCTTGGTATGACATCTTTATGCTGGAATTTTCTATTGCTAAGTAATTTGGTATTGCTATGTTGGTTATGTCCTTTTAGTTTTAGTTATTAGTTTTCACTTTTGGATTTATTACTCTCAAAGTTGTGATTTTATTAGGATACATGATAGACATAGTTTGATTATTTCTAATATTGTTAACTATAAAACCCCCTTTTTAAGATGCTTTGGGTGATTATAAGTCATAACCACTTGGTCCACTTATTTGGTTTATTCTAATCCACTGGTAATCCCCTCTCTCTCTCTTCCATTGTGTAAATAAAGACAAAGTAAGGACTTTCATACAAAAATAAGCTCTCTGGTACTTATGACAAACAAAAATATCAATGAACTCATTCTAGATTTTTTTACTTCTTGCTTTGGTATTTATAAACCTATATAGTAGTTATAATCCAAGGATTTATTGTAAAATAAAAAGAACTAAGGGCAAAATAAGTATATAAAAGGGGTTTTCTGTAAAAGGAGCTATGTCAGAACCATTGAATCCATGCCCTTCATAGTTGCTCAAGAATTTTCACCTTTGTAAATTCACTGTTTTTGACAAACTATGTAAATAAACTAATGATAAGGGTCTCTCTGTGAATTTCCTTTTACCTTTGTCAGACAAAAATTGAACTTTGCATATTCACTTTTATGTGATGGTTTTTGATCTTTAGATGTTTCATATCAGAAAATACTTAAGTCAAAAATCCTGATCTGGACTGTCGTCCATGAACCAGACTCAAGAACAAGCAATAAAAGGCCTTGCATCCATGAACCAGACTCAACAAAAGAAATCAAACGAATTAAATTCACAGAGAAATCACATTGAAAATCCACTCCTTAATACTTTAAGGCAAGTTGATACCCTTTTACACAAAATCACTTGAAAATCAAACGAATTAAATTCAAAGTAAAATGCAACTTTTTGTTTCAGTATTGATATATGAATGTGTAATTCTTATTGCTAGCAATTTTATCATTATTTTACTTTTAACCCATTATTTTCCTTAATGTTCTTGTAGGGCCCACATCCTTTGCTCCCATAATAGACAAGGCTGTGGATATTGTAGGGCCCACATCCTTCTCTCTCTCTCTCCGGTTATACCCATTGTTTCAACCTCTTTACCTCTTTACTTTTGCATGCAAATCGTCAAAAAATGAACCATAGATATGCTGTTGTGTACTGGTACTGGTACTGGTACCATTTAACTAGATTCAGTTTGGAGTTGCGATTTATTTTGACCTTGGATTATGTATGCTGGACATAGTGGAGGCAAAGGAATTTTTATCAAAGAATGGGGTTGATGTGGCATCTGATTGAGCTCTACTAATTTCTTAAAAGAAATCAGTAGAATAACTTTGACAACAAAGAGAGTGATAACCTTTTTTTTGTGTTTTAACTTTTTCCTCTTTCTTCTAGTTTTGTTACATTGAAATTTTGTATTGGGACTCAAATATATCTTTCTCTGTTGTTGTAAAATATTATAACGGGTGCACCAGAGATTTTATTTATTTTCTGGATTGATTCTCAAGCAAAATATTAAACATTTTCTGGTATAATGAGACAGTGGATTGAATCAATTATAAATGGTGTCAATTTAAATAAAAAAAAAAATTCAAAATTCTGACAGAAACTTTCTGCGACCGGTTAAGAGTATCTGCAACCGTTTTTTTGGTCTCAGATACCTTTTTCTTGACGTCAGAAAAAATAACAGCGACAAAAAAAAATTGGTCGCAAAAAATTTATCTGCGACCGGATGACGTCATTCAGCGACCAGTGACATCATTAGAAGAGTATCTGCGACAAAGCTTATAGCGACCGGTCTTTCAGCGACCGACGCCAATACTTTCTGTAGTGTATTAAAACCTGACAGATACTGAAATATGACATACCTAAGTCTGCACCAGACGTCCATGCTCATCGTACCATGCCGTCCACCCAATGCTGGACAATACCCAACGATGGTAGTCTCACTCTGAATGTGAATCGGGGGAAGATGTCATATCATCTAGCATAACCGGGCTCGGGTCGGGCTCGTCGGATTTATCTCACGCCAGTTGATTTTCTCTCTGCGTCTCGCAGCATACCGATGATCTTTCCACCGTGCCCAGCATCCTCAACCACATTCGCATTCTTCTTAAGGGTGCGGTACCCAAGCCGTCTCCAGTTCTTCTTTCCCAGCATGGCGATCTCATGCCCGCACTCCTTGATCGCGGCCAGAAGCTGAAAAAAATTTGGCATGTTTAATCCAAGTGCGTGTTAGTTGCTATTTTTTAATTAATTTTATTTGTTTTAACGCGAGTTGGTCCAAATTTTCTGGATGTACAAAGATAATTAAACTCAACCTATGATGTAAAAGCTAGCTAGGTTCATGCATGTGTCCATAAAATGTGTGGTAAATGCGTTGAAAAGTATGGCTGTGTATTAATTTAATTCAAAATGTGATTCTCAGTACATTAGATTAAGTATAATTCCAGCGCGTATCTAATTTCTTATATATTCTTTTATAGTTATTGGTAACTGTTAAAACTTAAAAACTTTTAAACATTTTTTTCTTCTTAATACTCAATTTCAATTTTTATAACTTTAAACTGATTTACATTATTAATTTGGGGTAATGTATTGATCGACCTCCTCTAAAATTTGATTCGTATTACACTTGATTAAGGATGATTCTAACGTGTATTTATTTATATATGTATATATATATATATATATGTATGAGGAGGGATCCACTTACAACAAATTTGAGTTACAACAAAGTTACAACATTCATTTTTTCATTTTAAAGTTCCAAATCGTCGATCCAACCGTTCAACATGATTATCTAAATAAAATGTACTTGCAGATCAAATTTTATATTTTTTTGAATTTTTTACTATGTATTAAGATGGTACAAAATTCAATGGTCTAAGTATGGCTATTTTTTGTAAAATCTTAATAAATAGTAAAAAAATTCATAAAAATATAAATTTGATCTGCAAGTACATTTTATTTAGATGATCATGTTGAACGGTTGGATCGACGATTTGACTTTGAAAATGAAAAAATGAATGTTGTAACTTTGTTGTAACTCAAATTTGTTGTAAGTGGATCCCTCCTCATACATATATATATATATATATACATATATAAAATAAATACACGTTAGAATCATCCTTAATCAAGTGTAATACGAATCAAATTTTAGAGGAGGTCGATCAATACATTACCCCAAATTAATAATGTAAAATCAGTTTAAAAGTTATAAAAATTGAAATTGAGTATTAAGAAGAAAAAAATGTTTAAAAGTTTTTAAGTTTTAACAGTTACCAATAACTATAAAAGAATATATAAGAAATTAGATACGCGCTGGAATTATACTTAATCTAATGTACTGAGAATCACATTTTGAATTAAATTAATACACAGCCATACTTTTCAACGCATTTACCACACATTTTATGGACACATGCATGAACCTAGCTAGCTTTTACATCATAGGTTGAGTTTAATTATCTTTGTACATCCAGAAAAATTTGGACCAACTCGCGTTAAAACAAAATAAAATTAATTAAAAAATAGCAACTAACACGCACTTGGATTAAACATGCCAAATTTTTTTCAGCTTCTGGCCGCGATCAAGGAGTGCGGGCATGAGATCGCCATGCTGGGAAAGAAGAACTGGAGACGGCTTGGGTACCGCACCCTTAAGAAGAATGCGAATGTGGTTGAGGATGCTGGGCACGGTGGAAAGATCATCGGTATGCTGCGAGACGCAGAGAGAAAATCAACTGGCGTGAGATAAATCCGACGAGCCCGACCCGAGCCCGGTTATGCTAGATGATATGACATCTTCCCCCGATTCACATTCAGAGTGAGACTACCATCGTTGGGTATTGTCCAGCATTGGGTGGACGGCATGGTACGATGAGCATGGACGTCTGGTGCAGACTTAGGTATGTCATATTTCAGTATCTGTCAGGTTTTAATACACTACAGAAAGTATTGGCGTCGGTCGCTGAAAGACCGGTCGCTATAAGCTTTGTCGCAGATACTCTTCTAATGATGTCACTGGTCGCTGAATGACGTCATCCGGTCGCAGATAAATTTTTTGCGACCAATTTTTTTTTGTCGCTGTTATTTTTTCTGACGTTAAGAAAAAGGTATCTGAGACCAAAAAAACGGTTGCAGATACTCTTAACCGGTCGCAGAAAGTTTCTGTTAGAATTTTGAAATTTTTTTTTATTTAAATTGACACCATTTAATAATTGATTCAATCCACTGTCTGATTATACCAGAAAATATTTTAATATTTTGCTTGAGAATCAATCCAGAAAATAAATAAAATCTCTGATGCACCCGTTATAATATTTTACACATATATTTTACAACAACAGAGAAAAACATATTTGAGTCCCAATACAAAATTTCAACGTAACAAAACTAGAAGAAAGAGGGAAAAAGTTAAAACACAAAAAAAGATGTTATCACTCTCTTTATTGTCAAAGTTATTCTACTGATTTCTTTTAAGAAATTAGTAGAGCTCAATCAGATGCCACATCAACCCCATTCTTTGATAAAAATTCCTTTGCCTCCACTATGTCCTGCATACATAATCCAAGGTCAAAATAAATCGCAACTCCAAATTGAATCTAGTTAAATGGTACCAGTATCAGTACTAGTACACAACAGCATATCTATGGTTCATTTTTTGACGATTTGCATGCAAAAGTAAAGAGGTAAAGAGGTTGAAACAATGGGCATAACCCGAGAGAGAGTGAGAAGGATGTGGGCCCTACAATATCCACAGCCTTGTCTATTATGGGAGCAAAGGATGTGGGCCCTACAAGAACATTAAGGAAAATAATGGGTTAAAAGTAAAATAATGATAAAATTGCTAGCAATAAGAATTACACATTCATATATCAATACTGAAACAAAAAGTTGCATTTTACTTTGAATTTAATTCGTTTGATTTTCAAGTGATTTGTGTAAAAGGGTATCAACTTGCCTTAAAAGTATTTAAGGAGTGGATTTTCAAGTGATTTCTCTGTGAATTTAATTCGTTTGATTTCTTTTGTTGAGTCTGGTTCATGGATGCAAGGCCTTTTATTGCTTGTTCTTGAGTCTGGTTCATGGATGACAGTCCAGATCAGGATTTTTGACTTAAGTATTTTCTGATATGAACATCTAAAGATCAAAAAACATCACATAAAAGTGAATATGCAAAGTTCAATTTTTGTCTGACAAAGGTAAAAGGAAATTCACAGAGAGACCCTTATTATTAGTTTATTTACATAGTTTGTCAAAAACAGTGAATTTACAAAGGTGAAATCCTTGAGCAACTATGAAGGTCATGGATTCAATGGTTCTGACATAGCTCCTTTTACAGAAAACCCCTTTTATATACTTATTTTGCCCTTAGTTCTTTTTATTTTACTATAAATCCTTGGATTATAACTACTGTATAGGTTTATAAATAACAAAGCAAGAAGTAAAAAAATCTAGAATGAGTTCATTGATATTTTTGTTTGTCATAAGTACCAGAGAGCTTATTTTTGTATGAAAGTCCTTACTTTGTCTTTATTTACACAATGGAAGAGAGAGAGAGAGGGGATTACCAGTGGATTAGAATAAACCAAATAAGTGGACCAAGTGGTTATGACTTATAATCACCCAAAGCATCTTAAAAAAGGGGGTTTTATAGTTAACAGTATTAGAAATAATCAAACTATGTCCATCATGTATCCTAATAAAATTACAACATTGAGAGTAATAAATCCAAAAGTGAAAACTAATAACTAAAACTAAAAGGACATAACCAACATAGCAATACCAAATTACTTAGCAATAGAAAATTCCAGCATAAAGATGTCATACCAAGGTACAGTAAATCTAATCAGACAAACCCGTGTAATACAACTGTCCCTAAGCAAATATTTACACCAGAACTTAACAAAGAGAAAATTCAATTACAAACTAATATTATTCTTTCCTTGACAAAAAAAGTAAACACTTCATTGTTTACAAAGCATTATCAAATGCATAAGAACAGTATATAAATATTTGAGCACTGTAACATGTTGACCAATCAAATTCAGCTTTTAATGAAAAACTTAAATTTGATCTAAAAAGGAGAATATTGCAATTTATGCATTTCATCTAGTTTTGGTAAACAAATCAACAAATTAAAGTCTTTTTAATCATTTCTGTTGCAGACTTTTGACTTGGGAGATGCTAAGCATGCTTCAACACTGTAAATTACATTTATTTCGCTTATTTATGTGCATACATTTGGTTATATGGTGTGTGCATCCATACCATTTTAGTAGCATGTTCTGTATCAGCAAGTGAAATTAAATCAAAAGAAGTCAATTTAGAATTATAAACTAAGAAATTCGGGAAAAGTTCACAGGTGGATAGAGAAGTACCTTGTCTTGGGATTCCGGTTCCATTGTGTAGTAAAGGAAGAAATGAAGAAGCGAGTTGAAGTGGAGGAAAGTACCTTCCAGCGCTGAAGCAGGTCGGGCGGCAGGGTCTGGCGAGAGAGAGAGGAGAGGTCACTAACGGTGGCCGGGGGTCGGGCGGAAGCGGGATCGAGCGGCAGCGGGTATGGGAATTTTGTTTTTCGCTAAACCTAAAACGTTGGGGAGAGAGAGAAGAGAGACTCTGGCGGGGGATTTAGGGATACCCTTAAGCGACCGGGCCAAATCAGTCGCGGAAGGCTACATGCGCCGGTCGCAGAAGGGTTGGTCTCCGAAACTTTTAACTTTTTTATTTTTAATTTTGTTTTCAGAATCCTACCGGTCGCAGAAGACCGGTTTTGTTGTAGTGATAAGTTTCTCCATTCAAAACAAATTTAATAATTTATGTATGATTCCAGGGTCCGGCAGAGAAGCCGCCACAGCCACCACCTACGGAGACCGATACTTCTGAGTACGAGTCCCTCTCGTGCAGTCTCCAGGACTTTGGGGTATTCGATGAGGATTTCATTACGGCACCGGCATGACCCCGATATGGCACAGAGATGCCGCATGATGGAGAGGCTAGTAGTAGTGGGTCTCATACTCAGCCTGCATTTGGGACTGAGTTTCGCCGCATCTATCTTCAGTACACCTCCGCCAGTACAGCCAGTCTTCACGGGCGATGCCAGATGGGATACCGCGGAGCAGATACTCAGGTCTGCCGATGCCCCAGATGAGCCCGAGAGAGACGGAGCTTGGCCTCGCTGGCGCCGGGCGAACGCCGGAGTACCGCCTCAGCGATGGTCCCCCTCTCCTTTCTAGTTGTATTTTTACTAATTTTGTACTATTTATATTTGATACTATTTATGTTTGGTATATTTAGATTATCCTATATTTCGGTTCTTGTGTATGTGTGCTTTTATGGTACTATTTTTATATTTTACAGATAAAATAAATTATCATGATAATGCTAAACAGAAAATATTACAATATTAAAATAGTAGCACAACATAAAAAATAAACAGAAAAATATGTTAAACAGCAAAAATAAACTCATCAAGATTAAACCGACATTTTTATTAATATCCAAAGTTGAATAAAAAAATTTGCGGGTTTAAAAAAAAAAGAATAAGCCGGTGATGTCTCATTATTAATAAATCCGACCATTTTCTGTACCAAGATTTAAGCTTGGGGGAATTTGATGTCTCATTATTAGACCTATAAATCCGACCATTTTCTGTACCAAAATCTGTGTTTTGAACCACCAAATCTTGTCTTTTACATTGAATTTACATTGAATATCTATAGAATGTGGTACTGCTGCGTTTTCATTCTTACTTTGCAGAAAACGGGCGAAATCAGGGAAGATTCTGAAGTTCTGGAACCATTCACGCGGGCCGCGTCACATCCGAAGCGGGCCGCATCAAACCCTGACGCGACCACAGACGCGATCTCCATTCTACTCACGCGAGGAGCACAGACACGCGGGTCGCGTGAGTCTATTCCGGAAACAAAACAGAAAAGGAAACAGAGGCTCAAGGAAGGAAAGGTCGGCCAGATTGGCTATATTACGGGATTCCTTGCTACAGGGAGTTCATTCTATTGATTATTCTCATTTCCAGAGAGCAAGAGACAGATTCTAGGGTTTGGGCTTCACGGCTAACTTGGAGACGAAGTTGAGAAGCGAAAGACGAAAGTTCTTCACGGATCTTCTTTGTATTTCGGGTTTTGTCATGACTATTTCATCTATCATTTGTGTTATTTGTTCTTTGATTATGTGTGAGTAGTTTTCTTTGTTTCTAGGGTTACGATATAGTTTGATACTTTGTCTTGTATGCATGTTGTTTGAATCTGTGTTGAATGTTAGTGTTTAATTGTTTGAGTAGTATTTTAATTGCTTTGTTGAAGTTGATTGAATAATTCTTGATTGTCTACTGTTAGATGTCTATAGCATCTTTCTTGTAATTTGGCCTTGATATTTCTCTCAACCAAACTTAGTATTTGAGGTAGGTTTACGAGCCGCGAGGCGAGATCAAAAAGTAACCGAGAGGTGAACTTTTCCACTTATCGAGAGGTAGTGGTTACCTTTAGTAAACCGGACAATTAACTTAGATTAGAAACCTAAGAAGGTGAAATTGCATTTCCGATACTAGATTTATTAAGCCAACAAACAAGAGTTGAGGTTTAGGAACATTAGGTTCAGTCAATGAACCCTTACACTAAAGAACAACGCAAAAACAGGCAACTGCTACATTCACTCGAGGTCCACGCGGGCCGCGTATGAGAGTACGCGGGTCGCGTGTTCTATGCGGGTCGCGTATGAAAGTACGCGAGTCGTATGGGTACCGAGAGGCAGAGTTGATAATGAAATCGAAAACCCTGGAAACGCTTTTCTCTATCTGATAAAACCAAACTTTTACTTTCTGTTATTTTAATTACTTCTGTTTTTGAATTTAGGAAATTAAATAAACCAAACCAACCTTTTCCAACTTCTAGTACCTAATTGATTTAAGTAGAGTTCCAGATTTGATTTTGAACCGTCCTGTGGATCGATACCTGACTAGACTATACGACAGGATTGTGCACTTGCAATCTTAGTCGGAAGTTAAATCAAGGTTAAAAGCTACAGCTTGCTGTAGTGAAACTTTGTGATACACTTTTGTGCGATATTGGATCCGATTCTAGGCATAATTAATAATTTGTATTAAACTTTAGATATTAATAAAAATGTCGGGACATATATATATACAACTAGAGTCGAAAAAACAGTGCCGTGCCGTGACTAACACGCCGTGCCGTGACCAAAATGTCAAGGAGTGGTCACGGCACGCGAATGGTCACGCCGTGCCTAACGTGCCGTGACCATACGTGACTCGCGTGACTCGCGTGACCATTTCATCATAATTTATTTTAGTTTATTCAAGATTCACCATTAAATCAATATTTACAACTGATGATGGTATGATTTTTTTTAATAAATTTTAAATTATACTAGTATTATAAAACAAAACAAAACAAAACTTGAGAGAGAGGCTAATTCTTATTCTATATTATCTCCATATATGTATCAACATCAACTATTTACAAAATCTCTATTTATAGACTAGAGAAAGCATATCAAAAGCCATACAATTAACAAGATAATTAATATAAAATTAAATCTAATAGATAGTGGATGAGGTGGAGAAGGTGAAATGTCTATTATTATTATTTCATAACACTCCCCCTTAGATATTTTATCTTATATTATACACTATTAATATTGTACTGCAGGACAAATATTAATTTGGTACTACAGGACCAATTTGAATTAACTGATACTTCCGGATTAGTTATGCTGCCTCATTAAAACCTTACTAAGAAAAACCCAGTGGACAAAACTTAGTGAAGGGAAAAAGAGTGCAGCGTGTATAATACTCCCCCTCATTTTAACATATATCTTTTAAGCGACGGATGCCGATCTTCTGTGAAAGTTGCTCAAACACTTTTCTTGGCAATGATTTTGTGAATAGGTCTGCCAAATTGTCTCTTGATCTGATTTGACAAACATTTATCAAGCCATCCTTTTGTAGATCATGAGTTGAGAAGAATTTTGGCGAGATGTGCTTGGTTCTGTCACCTTTAATATATCCTTCTTTGATTTGAGCAATACATGCTGCATTATCTTCATAAAGTACTGTCGGACTTCCTTTGATTGACTCCAGCCCGCATTCCTCCTGGATGTGTTGGATCATTGATCTTAACCAGACACATTCTCGACCAGCATCGTATAGAGCAATTAATTCAGCATGATTTGATGATGTTGCCGTGAGTGTCTGTTTTGTCGATCGCCATGAAATTGCAGTACCGCCATATGTAAACACATATCCGGATTGTGATCGAGCTTTAGGCGGGTCTGATAAATATCCTGCATCTGCATACCCAACTAATTTGGACTTTGTATCTTTTTGATAAATAGTCCCATATCACGTGTCCCGCAAAGGTAACGAAATACATGTTTAATTCCGTTCCAATGTCGGCGTGTTGGATCAGAACTATATCTTGCTAGTACATTTATAGAAAAAGCAATATCAGGTCTCGTATTATTAGCAAGATACATCAAAGCCCCAATTGCACTTAAGTATGGTACTTCTGGACCAAGAACTTTTTCATTCTTTTCTCGGGGACGGTAAGGATCCTTTTTTATATCAAGTGATCGGACAACCATTGGTGTACTTAAAGGATGAGCTTTGTCCATATTAAAACGTTTCAACATCTTCTGGATATAGTTTGATTGATGAACAAAAATACCATTATACAAATGCTCGATCTGCAGGCCGAGACATAATTTTGTTATTCCAAGATCTTTCATTTTAAATTCTTTCTTTAGTAATTTTGCAGTCTTTTCGATCTCTTCAGGAGACCCAATGATATTTAAATCATCAACATATACTGCAATAATTGTAAAACCTGAGATTGATCTTTTAATAAAAACACATGGACTAATTACATTAGATTTATATCCTTCTTTTACGAGATATTCACTGAGTCGATTATACCACATTCGACCTGACTGTTTTAGTCTATATAAAGATTTTTTTAACTTTATAGAATACATTTCTCGAGGTTTTAATTTCAATGCTTCAGACATTTTTAATCCTTCAGGGACTTTCATATAGATATCATTATCAAGTGATCCATACAAATAAGCTGTGACTACATCCATGAGGCGCATTTGAAGGTTTTTAGTGATTGTGAGACTGATTAAAAATCTAAGAGTTATTGCATCCACTACAGGTGAATATGTTTCTTCATAATCAACTCCTGGTATTTGTGTAAAACCTTGTGCCACAAGCCTTGCTTTATATCTCACAATTTCATTTTTCTCATTCCTTTTTATTGCAAATACCCACTTGTAACCTACAGGGTTAACATCTTTTGGGGTTAAGACTACAGGTCCAAAAACATTGCGCTTTTCAAGCGAATCTAATTCAGCCTTCAGGGCATCTTTCCATTTTGGCCAATCATTTCTGTGCATACACTCTTCAGGAGTTTTTGGCACATAATCTTCCTCATTTAGCACATCAATTGCTATAGCATATGCAAAAATTTCATCAGTACATGTTTCATTTCGGTTCCATATTGTACCATTCTGTACATAGTTTATTGAGATCTCATAATCACTAGGTACCTGAGTTTCTTCTGGAACTTCATCAACCTCTTCTGGGGTTTTATCAATCTCTTCTGGGATTTTATTAATCTCTTCCGGGATTTTATTAATCTCTTCTGAGATTTTATTAATTTCTTCTGGAGTTGCACCAACTGCTTTATTCTGCTCTTTCTTTTGTCGTGGATTTTTATCTTTGGAACCAATTGGTCTTCCACGTTTTCTCTGTATAGTAACCTCTGCTGGGATTACATCAATTCGAGCAGTTGCATTTAAAGCTGGTACATGTGATTTAGTCACTCTTTTTGTATCTGTAAATGCATCTGGTAACTCATTTGCTATTCTTTGCAAATGTATAATCTTTTGAACTTCTGATTCACATTGACCACTTCGGGGATCAAGATAAGATATTGAGGATGCATTCCAAGTTACTTCTTGTTTTACCAGCTTTTCTTTTTCTCTTCCTAAGATTGGAAATATTGTCTCATCAAATTGGCAATCAGCAAAACGTGCTGTAAAAACGTCTCCAGTTAATGGTTCTAAATATTTAATATGATGGAGAGTTAAAACCAATATAAATTCCCAATCTTCTTTGTGGTCCCATTTTTGTACGTTGTGGTGGAGAAATTGGAACATACACAGCACAACCAAAAATTTTAAGATGGGACAAGTTTGGTTCTCTTCCAGAGACCAATTGTAATGGAGAAAATTTATGATATGCAGTTGGTCTTAATCTAATAAGTGCAGCAGCATGTAAAATGGCATGTCCCCATGCAGAAGATGGTAGATTACATTTCATAAGTAATGGTCTAGCAATCAGTTGCAATCTTTTAATTAATGATTCAGCTAAACCATTTTGTGTATGTACATGAGCCACTGGATGTTCTACCTTAATCCCAATTGACATACAATAATCATTAAATGATTGGGATGTAAACTCTCCTGGCATTATCAAGCCGGATACTCTTAATTTGATAATCCGAAAAATTTGCTCTCAATTGGATTATTTGTGCTAATAGCCTAGCAAATGCAACATTTCTTGTGGCTAATAGGCAAACATGTGACCATCGAGTTGATGCATCAATTAAAACCATAAAATATCTAAATGGTCCACATGGAGGAGAAATAGGCCCACAAATATCTCCTTGAATTCTTTCCAAAAATGAAGGAGATTCATTTTCAATTTTATTTTTAGATGGCCTAATTATCAGTTTTCCAAGAGAACATGCTGCACATGATAAATCTTTTGATAATATTATTTTCAGGTCATTTAGGGGATGCCCATTTGCACTTTCAATTATTCTCTCATCATAATGTTACCTGGATGACCTAATCTGTCATGCCACAGAGTGAACATCTTTGTGTCAAGTAACTTACTTACCATATTTGATTCTATTGGATTAATGTTCGTACAATATAATCCAGAGGATAAAGCTTCCAGCTTTTCCAATATGATCTTCTGGCCATATTCAATAGATGTAATTTGGAGATACTCAATATTATTTTCAGTCATGGTTTCAAGATGATAACCATTACGTCGAATATCTTTAAAACTTAGTAAATTTCTTCTGGATTTACTAGAGTATAATGCATCATTTATAATTAATTTTGTTCCTTCAGGTAACAAGATACAAGCTCTTCCGGAGCCCTCAATTAAATTACTAATACCAGAAATTGTATTAACATGTGTCTTTGCAGAAGACAATAGAGAAAAATATTTCTTGCTTTTTAGTATTGTGTTTGTTGTTCCACTGTCTACTAGACATTCATCTCTAATTTACCATAGCTCTTTTGGAGTCTCCAATCATATTCTTTTTCCTTTGAACATAAAAGAAAATGTATAAGATTAAATAAAAGGAAACTACTTTTATTTCATGAGAAACATCGACTTACAACATATAAATAAAAACTAAACTTATTATAAAGATGAGAAACATCGACTTACAACAATAAATAAAAACTAAACTTATTATAAAGACTAAAACAAAAGAAACTAAAACTATTTCATAATATTAATTTCTTCATCAACATTTTCAAAGAAATCAGAAACATCTAGGTGTGTATCCATAAGCAAATCATTTGGGTCATTTTCAATGAAATTTGTTTCTACTGCTTGTCC
Organism: Carex parvula; assembly: GCA_025461045.1. Taxonomy (NCBI): domain Eukaryota; kingdom Viridiplantae; phylum Streptophyta; class Magnoliopsida; order Poales; family Cyperaceae; genus Carex; species Carex parvula. The sequence goes on from JAJGRW010003425.1 coordinate 23,178, forward strand.
CTTTTTCTTGATAGATGCTTGGTAGAGTTCAACTAAATGTTTAGGAGTACGACATGTGCGTGACCAATGGTTTGCCATACCACATCTATAGCAAATATTTTCAGATTTCTTAGAAGATGATGAGTTCTTTCCCTTTTCATATCTCCCCGCATTATTTTCATTTGATTTAGGATTATGACCATCACGTCGCCAAACATTATTGCGACCACGTCCACGACCTCCTCGGGGGCCGCGACCACGTCCTCTTCCACGACCTCCTTTAAATGATGTTATTTTCTCTCCAGGGAATGATGTCGCATTCGCTTCAGGGAATGGACTAGAACCAGTGGGTCGTGACTGATGATTTCTCATCAAAGCTTGTTATTTTGTTCCGCAACAAGAAGACATGATATCAATTCTGAATATTTTTTAAAACCACGTTCTCGATATTGCTGCTGCAAGGCAAATTCGAAGCATGAAATGTAGAGAATGTTTTCTCTAGCATGTCTTCATCAGTAATCTTTTCTTCACATAATTTTAATTCAGAAGTTATGCGAAACATTGCGGAATTATACTCACTCACAGATTTAAAATCTTGTAACCTTAAATGAATCCATTCATAACGAGCTTTTGGGAGGAGTACTTGTTTTTGATGGTCATATCTTTCTTTTAAATTTGTCCATAGTTCTAACGGATCTTTCACCGTTAAGTATTCAGTTTTTAAATCCTCATGGAGATGATGACGGAGAAATATCATTGCTTTGGCTTTCTCCTGCTGGGAGGTATTATTTTCAGCTTTTATTGTTTCTCCAAGATTATTTGCGGTAAGGTGGATCTCAGCATCGAGAGTCCACGGGAGATAATTCTTGCCCGATATATCAAGGGCAGTGAACTCAAGTTTTGTAAGGTTTGCCATAAGTACTACAAAATAAAAAAAATGCTACTATTATTAACAAATTTAATTGAATATGCATTTGTGTTAGATATATAAAAAAAAAACGATTGAAGAAAAAAAAATCTTAATAACTTCAGGTTATTAAGAGAATTAAATATTGGAGACATTTTATTGATTTGATAACTTCCGGTTATCATAAATATTAATAACTTTCTGGTTCATATAAGAACTTCTGGTCCTTTTTTTTTTTTTTTTTTTAACTTTGCCAAAGAACTTCAGGTTCTCTTGTAAAAAAATTATGATTAAGAACTTCAGGTTCTCTTAGAAAAAGCTTCTAGCTATAATATGTACAAAAGCTTCTGGCCATTATCATGTACTGTTTTATCATTCTCTTCAGGGAATGAAAATATTACTCTCATTCAATATAAAATAGAAAATTTCATAATAAATAAATATTACTAATAGTAATGTTTATGAAATGTAATCTAAAGAGTACCTTCTAGGTGTGCTTCTACGAAATCCCGTCGCAACTTGACTAGAGCGAACTCGTGTGCTAAACGTATTATAAAACAAAACAAAACAAAACTTGAGAGAGAGGCTAATCTTTTCTATATTATCCTCATATATGTATCAACATCAACTATTTACAAAATCTCTATTATAGACTAGAGAAGCATATCAAAAGCATCATACAATTAACAAGATAATTAATATAAAAAAATCTATAGATAGTGGATGAGGTGGAGAAGGTGAAAGTTATTATTATTA
>JAJGRW010003426.1:0-12610 GCA_025461045.1 Carex parvula
TTACACTAAATTATGGCGATTTTGTGCCATCTTTCATAAATCATAAAAAATAAAAAAAAGATTCCAAAAATTGTAAAAATTGGTATTCTAGAAGTTTATTATATAACTAATTTACTGAGCTACTTCGATTGAATAATAGAAATGAAAATCTCAATCGGAAACTTCAACTCAAGTTTTGAGCCTCTTTCCTTTGTTTTTTGGCAATTCTGAATTTTGGAATTCTACATCGTCGGCACTGGCGCATGCGTATTTTCGCAAGCTTTTCGAAAAGTGGTCATTTGCTGAAATCGGACACTCGAGCGCCGTTTTATGACCATTTGAAGATTCGTTGTCGTTTTTCATATGTAATTTACTGTAATTTATCGTATTTTAGGGTAATTGAAGATATCATCCATATTCATATGTAATTTACCGTATTTTAGCGTAATTTAACATAATTTAGCGTAATTTAATGTAATATAGTGTAATTCAACATAATTTCAAATAATTTAACATATTTTAGTATAAATATGCTAATTATACATCAAAAGAAGTAATATAACAAATAATTTAAACAAAAAATTTAAATTTTCACTGTTAAATTTCATTATCATGCTCTTCATAGTGTCTCTAAAAAAACAAAAATCAGGAATTGACAATTTTGTGGCTGGTTTCTGGAGAGGCCATTTTGTACATTATTCGAAAATCTCAACAGTTTTAAGTATATTTATTAATTTGTAATTAACTTTGGATATTAATAAAAATGTCGGCGCGTGAGAGTTTGGAGGGGAGTGGTACTGTGCTACCCAAACTCGTTTCGTACAAAAACGAGTTTTTCGTTTCGGGCCGGGTGGATGGGGCTCATCTTATTCTCAGCCCGGTCCTGCCTATCAACAAACCAAGCTCTGATCGGAACGCGGAGCAACACAAAGAAATCAGAGTTGGAAATGGAATTCGCGACGTGCGGCTGATCGGAAGCGGAGAAGTGATGAGAAACACTCTCAGTCGATGAGATTTCAGGGAGGCCAAATCGCGTGAGAAAATCCTCCCCAGATCGATCGGATTTGACGAGAATCGTACGGAACAAAGCGACGGGACCGAAAACTCCTTCTCCTCTTCTTCTCCGCTAGGTTGTTTTCCTTGTTTAGAGCTTTTCGTTGTTGGTAGAGAAGAACTAAAACGCCGACGGGCTATACTACTCTCAAGGTGAATCACTGTTTCGTTCTATAATTTTTTTTTTTTCTGTTATTCTGCTTAGGTATAAACTCTAGTTGATGGCATAAATGATAATTACAAGAATAAGCTGACTTATTTGAGTTTTGCCAAATTAATTCTTGTCGGTGAAAACATTCATTCCAATCAGAAAATTTCACTTCTAATTCGTTTCTATTGAAGTCATCTCTATTGAATTGAATTGAAATTTTGTGCTTCTTGTTTCTGATCATTGCAGGCTATACAAAGTGAGGATGAAGATCACGGCAATAGATCGACCTTTTGCCATGGAGGAAGAGAGATACTCCAACCCAAACCCTAACCCTAGTTCCCAAAATAGGTCCCAGCGACGTCGATTCTTCTCGATCGGTTTCAATCGATGGTACAGGAACGAGACGACGAGATGCAAAATCTAAATCCTAATCAGTCCTCCGTCTCCGCTTGACATGACCGAAGGTTGTGAGCTTTTATGAAGAGCTTCTGAGAGAACTCGCCTTCAATTCGAAGCCAATCATCACTGAACTCACGATTCTAGCGGGAAATCAGAGGGCCTATGCTGAGGGGATAGCGGATGCGATCTGTACCAGGATTTCTGAGGTCGAGCCCCACCTGAGCTGTTTGTTCTATACTCGGAAAAATTTGCTCACTTAGTGTAAATAGAGATTTCAGCTGGTTGCCTTGTGTCATTAGTTTTTTTTTTTTTAATTTCTTTTGATTTTTATGCGAGATTTTGGTTTCTTTTATTCTTTTTCTTGTCCGCATGGAGAGAACATGGATTCTGAGCAATTAATTTCATTTCGAATTAAAATCACAAACTAAAACCAGTAAAGAGAAGAAGAATTTAGATGAAATTGGTAGAATTGTGTAATACTAACAAAAATTCAGTGAGAAAACGCTTGAATTTGGTAATTATGAGTTGTCAGTTAGTTAGATCATCTCAAATTTGAACTTTGTTCAATTTCATAGTTTGAATTTGGATCAAATATTTGGACATGGCCATAATAATCAAAAGATGTCACACTAATATGAATCAAAAATCAAATGTTGGAAGCATCTGAAATGCATTGATTTCATAAACAATTTAATCTTTTAAAAGGAAGATTGATTGAAATGGGGAAAAATATCTGTGGTACGAAACTGGTATGGGTTCGGTACTGCCTAGTACATACCAGACCTGCCTGTTTGGTAGGATGTGGTTGTCTGGTACATAAATAACTGTGTTGTAATAGTAGCTACCTGACTTGACCTGGTTGGTTTGCTGTTTCAGTTACTGTATGTTCATCCTTGCAAAAGCAATTGGAAAATTGATGTTTGATGAAGCTAAAATTTTACCGATTGGTTACTTCTCATTTATTGGCCAGTTTAAATTTTGAACTTGGTTTATTCTGATTTACTTGATAATACATTCTAAATAAAAAGTCCAAGTCCGTTAATTAATTATCTTGAATTTAGTATTGAAAGTTTGGGGAAAAGGTTTTGTACTGTTACCAACAATCCCCAGTTATTTTTTATTATTTTTTTTTTCCAAACAGAACATCATTTGATTAGCATTGAGTTTCTTGATTTGTGTTTTTGAAGGATCTTAGTGATATAGAATTTTGAATTCAATGGAAGCCAGAGATGATTCCATTTTGCTTAAACTATAAACCAAATCCAATTCATTGTAATTGAATCAGCCTAGATTGTACCACTCTTGTTATAATCTCACTAGTCCATTTTGCTATGTTACCTGCATTGGTATGCAAAAACATCAGATGTACATAATTCTATAGTTCTCTTCTTACCTCATCACTGTATTATATTGTTGTTCTTCCAGGTAACACCAGACCAGAAATTGCCGTCGCTCTATCTCCTAGACAGCATAGTGAAGAATATAGGTGGGGAGTACATCCGCCCTTTCACAGCCCGGTTGCCTGAGGTCTTCATTGGTGCGTACAGTCGTGTCCATCCAAGCCAGCACCCGGCAATGCGCCACCTCTTCAAGACCTGGTCCCAGGTCTTCCCTTCTAGTGTTCTCCGAAAAATAGAGGATGCTCTGCAGTTCAATTCGTCTTCTTCTTCTGGTACAGGTCATCAGCAGCAGCAGGTGGTGGGACCTGTTGAACAGACTCAGTCTGACTCGCCAGTTGACTCGCCTCGCCTGTCTCGGATACATGTAAACCCAAAATATTTGGAGGCTCCTCACCAGCTCAAGAGCTCTGCTGGGGTATGTTTAATTATAAAATACTATCACAGCTTATGATATCAGGGGTAACATGAACACAATTTCAATCAAAAATGAGAAAGAAAGGTAAATTTAGGAAATTAGCCTGTTCAAAGAAAGCCCAAATCAGCACTGGTATGGTACCTACAGTTCTTTGGTAGGGTGGGTCCTTTTCTAGGTGTGGCATAATGTACTAGTCTTATTTGATTTTATGATGCAGACACATCCTGTGGGACCCACCGACCATAAAGAAATAAGCAACTATGAGACTGAACGTCTCGAGCAGCATGCCCAAGAGAGCCCCAGACGATGGTCTACGATGTCGCCAAGTCATCATGTTCTCTCTCTCTCTCTCACACACACACACACAAATTTACCATACACTAGACATTTGTTAGTGATGCATGCTTTCTTTCAATCAACTACTGAATCATTTGGTAAAGTTGAGTCTGTAATATATAGAAGTTTTGCCTTTGAGTGGTTATTTATTAATTTATTTTTGTTCATATATTTGCTCACTTTTTTTTTTTTTTGAATAGATAAATATAATAATTATTTTTTTACTCATTCATCTAGTATGGAGGAGACTACAATCGTGGAGAGGTACTTCCACCACGAGTCGGGTCAAGGGTTGGCACACATCCAACTGCATTCAGTCAAGATGTATCATTACAATTTCCTTCTAGAAGAAGCAGCATTCTACCTCCACCAAAGCCTCCATCACCAACCCGAATCGGGATTCGACGGTCTAGATCGCCTCCAGCTGACCTATACACAGACAGACCATCCACCTCTCACATCTTCAGAAATGGGTATCGGGTCCAGAACCCAAACCCACGAGACCTGATAGATGCTTATGGAGGTGACAATAGGAAGATTCAGAGGCTTGATAACGGTAGAGAATGGAAGAAGTCAGAAGAAGAGGAGTTTGTATGGGAAGATATGAGCCCGACATTCTCGGATCGGGTTAGAAGGGAACAACGAGAGAGGATAGGTTTGTATGGGACTGGGTCAGGCTTGGTTGGCAGCCGGGCTGGGTTGGACCGACCTGATTCGAGGCCAGTTGAGCCCAGTTACAGGAGGAGTTGGCCTGGGCAGGGTCGGTTGGGCCCAATTGAGGAACGGGTCTATGTATTGGAAGAGAGAAAACCTATTTCTAGTGTACGTGTACCAGCTTACTTTTTCTTTTCTTGTAATCTCAGCTATTGTTTATTTTATATTGTGGTAGTTAGTGTAGATGGAGTGGTACCGGTACGTGTATCTGCTTTTGTTTTTTAGTGCATAATAATTGAAGTTACTAATTTTAGGGGAAATCTGAGGCTTGACTATGCAATGTGAAACTTAACTAGCTTACATGCCCATGTGATGGTTATTAAGGCCCGATGCTGTAAATTTTTGTTTTTTTTTAAAATTAAAATGGGGTCCCATTTTCATACATAATTGCATCTTCTCTAATTTTTTCATGTCTTCATACAAATTGTGATATCTGTACATCGTTACATTTGCAGTTTGGAGATACAGTGGCATACAAGAAAAATGAAGGTAGTATTGCTTCTCATTATGAACCTATTCCGTACCAACACCCAAGCTCGAATCATGAACATGAATCCTCTAAATTACCACCATACACCGGATCAGTGCACATGCAAGCAAACCATGGTGCACTGCACCATATCCGGCCGCCTTATAACCCTGCTGTTGTAACACGAGTCATGCCACCTCCTTTAAATGCTCCTCGCAGGTCATCAATGGTTCCACGTGAGAGCATGTCTGCACCAGCTAACTCCATCAGACCACTTGCACCAAAACCTGACTATATGAGAAGTGCTGCTGATACCTCCTTAGATGTTAACAAGCCGTCTCTCTTCGTACCGAGCGTGTCAGCTGGTACGGTACCAGTACCTGTTCCTGTACCTGTGGCAGGGCATATACCAGCTCAGCAACCAATACTGATTATGCACACGCAAGGAATTGCAGCACCTCCAGTTACGGCATTGCCTCAGTTGTTGCCACCTCAGTTGCATGCAGGGGTTGTTAGTGCTCCTTTGCCTGGCAACATAAGAATGATGCCACCTCTGCCCCCTGGCCCACCTCCTTCCTCATCAGCTCAAGTGGGACCCACATCTCTGCCCACTGGGTCTGCGCAGTCGTCTGGTTCTGCTCCTGTTGCTTTCTCAGGCCTGCTTAGTACACTTATGGCTCAAGGCATTATTTCGTTGAAGCCACAACAAGCCCCATCTGAGGTACTAACATGAGATATATATTTCATTAAATAGTTCTGAAAATCTTCTTTTATATCAGATATTCTTATTATTTCATGTTTTAATCCAAATAGGATGCATTAGGCTTTGACTTCAACCTTGACCTCTTAAAAGCAAGGAATGAGTCAGCAATAAACGCATTATATTCTGAGCTGCCGAGGCAGTGCACCACTTGTGGGGTCCGTTTTCGGCATCAGGATGAGCATAGTGCACACATGGACTGGCATGTGACCAAAAACCGCGTTGCCCGAAACAGAAAGCAGAAGCCATCACGTAAGTGGTACGTAAGTGCCAATGAGTGGTTACGTGGGGCTGAGACGATAGGTACCGAAACCTTACCAGTTGTACCAGCTATGGAGACTGAAAAGGAAGAGGAGGCAGAAGTGGCTGTACCGGCTGATGAAAACCAGACAGCATGTGCACTTTGTGGGGAGACGTTCGAGGACTTCTATAGTGATGAGACCGAGGAGTGGATGTATAAAGGGGCTGTCTATATGAATGGTACAGACGGGAGTGGTGCCGGTACCAGTCCCATTGTGCATGCCAAGTGTAGGTCTGAGTCAACCAATGCTTAGAAATATATTTACAGGTGAGTCTACTCGTGAAAAAACCAAGTGTAGGTCTGAGTCAACCAATGTATTTAAGAGGTGAGTTTACTCATGTGTTGTGTTATACTGCACATTTAATTATTGGTAATGGGCTCATTTAGTTGTTGTTTTTGATGGTGCAGGTTAGGTAAGTGAGACCTTTATTTATGAAGGCTATGTGAGAGATGTAAATGGCGGCGGTAAATCTGTAATGTTGCTGAGGAATCTTTTGTTGCATACCACTGGTATTGATGCACAAGCTACAGCAAAAGTCAATTGTACAGTTATTTTAATTTGGTGAAAAAAAGAATGAAGTTTTCATTCTCTCTCTATCTCTCTCTGTTATTTTTCTTTTAATTTTTCCTTCAAAACTTAGCAGTCTATCTCTCTCTCCCTCCCCCCTCTCTCTCTATCTATGTCTTTCTCAGTGATGAGCAATTTATTGAATAGCCTTCTTGCTAACAGAGCATTTTTAATTGGAAAGTATTTGCATACAGGGGTAAGAACTGTTTTAATCGAAATATCCAACTTTTATGTATTGTCAAGTTGTAAGTTTTAACCAGCCATGTTGTGCAGGTTAGTAGTCTAATTTTCAGGAGTTACAGAGAATGTAATGCAATATGGGCATGTTATTATTACTGCTATAAGCGGATTGCGAGATATGCTATATATGTTGAACATTATTTTTGTATTGTAACTTCTCTATTAAAAGAATTCTACGTTGTAAGTTGAATTGTGGTTGGATGATCAGCTGATGCTGCAATAAAATAAAACTATGCTTTGTTCTGTTAAAACTGTTAATGTTTGTTAGCATTGTAGCTATCTTTTTAGCTTTTTGGTTTTCTTTTTGTCACAAATTAATAGATAATCCATTTCTTGTTATGTTATTTTCTTTTTGTCACAAAAAAAACCATCGATTTTCTCTTGGCTTCCATCTTTCTATCCTGACTCTCTTTCTCTCATCGGAAACACTGCGCTATACAAATAAGTTGACTACCCTCACCTCAAAATAATAAGTTAAATGTTCTTTTAAAAACGAAGTTTAAATATTGCAAGAAATTTATGTTGAATCATACAAATTGATGCATCAAGTTACCATCAGTTGCAAGTATAAAGAATCCCAGTTATTGTCTAGATTAATTTATTGCTTAATGAATCCCAATCTTTTTTTCATTAGCCATGATATATCGTACCAAGTTGGCAACTTGCAATTATGTAACTCTGATACATTTCGTCACATGTGAGTCAGCATGCTTAATTTGGGCTGTCATTATAATATATCAGCTGGAGAAGTTACCAAAACCCATCTACATAAAGTATGGTTTGGTGGCTGCCACAGCAACCATTTTGCACCAACATGCCAATTTTTAATCTCATTTGGTTGAACCACTGATAATATCTCATGCCAAAATATCCAAATATATAACCCACCAAATCAACATCCTCTCAGCTCTCATCTTGGCGCATATCTCCATTAGTTGTCATGCACTCAGTAGAACCAGAATCTACACATTTTTTAGGGTTACCATGGCCCAACTACAGCGAAGATCCGCTTTACTTCCCGAGACCGCGACAAGATTACATGGTTAGGCGAGCATTCTTGCAGAGTTATCAGTTGTCGGCTCGGGAATGTTTCGGTGATTGGCTGAGACGCAACCTGAGGGAAGCTGGTGATGCTGGAAAAGCAATTATCAATAGGGTTTATAGTAGCCGTTTTGTCATGCGAAAGTTGCGCAACGCTTTCGTTTCGAGAATTTCTCCTTTTAAGTGCTTTCACTCAAGGGAAAGTGGCTACATTGGAGATTTCTTTTGAAATTTTGCTGTGCAAAGTAAATTATCAGAATTCAAATCTCTTCTCATGCGTCTTTAATTTGCCTCCCGTGAACGCGATTGTTCGTGTTTCGGATGCGGTTCATGAAACCTTGTATAAAATTATTATGATTTTTTTTTTCCTTTTTCTTATTATCAATAAGAGAGTGCTGGTGTATACAATCTGTTTTGGTGTCAAATTCTGAAAACAGTTTTGTTGGTCTTCAAGTCCAACATTTTGAAATCACAGAAAATTACAGAGTGATTTATCTAATTTTCCAAGATGTGCTACAGATTATATTGCCAATTAAAATTTCAGACTTCTTTTACCTGAATTTCTGACATCTCCTATGGATTGTTCTTTTTCTTTTCTAATATGTATACAAAATAATGTTTTAATATTCTTAATTGGTAGTTGGAGTACTGTACTTGAACTTGGTTGTTGCTTTTGATACTTGTACCGCACGAATAGGTATTGAATGTTATCTACTCTTAGACTTAGACTATGTAGGCTACTTGCAGACTTAGTTTTTGAACAGTGATTTTGTTAAATGAATAAATTTAATTTATTGTTAAATATCTAGGTTCTACAATGATATAAGAAAATATTTAGGAATTTATAAATTCTCGATAAAAAAGAATCTAGAAAAATAATATTATAGAAGAGTGAGGCTATGGTACTATGCATAGTGCGGATTGGTCCGTATTACGGATCAATATTTTCGTTTTGAAAATGCCAAAGGTCGATTCGAACCGTTCAAAATAATTTCCATGTGAATATGTACTTGCAAATCAAATTTTGCATTTTTTTCAATTTGCACTAAGTTGATGTTATTTTTCATTGAATTTTATTATACTAATTGATCTCTTATTTATAATTTGACTTTAGTCAATTTTAATATCATTCATGAATATTGTTGAATAACTATTCTTTTCAGTGATAGCTTGCAAGGTAACCCAAAAAAAAAACTCAGGTTTATTTTGGGTTTGGTTCACAGATTTTAGAAAACCGGCCGGTTCTTTGCTTCAACTAGACCGAACCGGATGGCCTCCGGTTCCAGTTTTTCTAATCAAAGCGGCCGGTTTTCTTTCTGGTTTCTGTAACACTGCTTGTCTGCTTTCCCGTTCGCCACCGACTTATCTTACAAAACCCACAAAACCCCATAGAGAGAGAGGGAGAGAGACGGCGATGGTGCTTCTAGAAGAGCTGATGCGTTGCCAAATCAACGAATAGGTACCATCGTTTGTAGGGTTAATGGAGGCCTCCATTATAATTTAATCAGTGTTAACATAGAAGTGTAGATATGATAGGGTGATTGTAGTGGATTAACATTTTAACTTACTATTATCTTTGTGTTGCTGAATACTTGTTGACTTTTAACAAGGGGAGCTGATATTCACAACAAAGAATATATTGCATTGGCTCATGCGGAGCAAGGCCTCATAATCTCAGCTTCATAATGACTTATTATCATCTTATTTGTTAAATATATTTCAGACCCTGGCAGCTGTACCATACCTGGATAGAGAGCTCTCTCCACCAATGTATCGGTCATTCTTCATCCCTTACAAATGGGCTGAGAATAATGTTTTTGGACTGTACAAGTTGCACAAACGAATTCCCCCCGAGTTACAGAGCAACTTCCGAGTAGAATAATTATCTGCTTTTCTCTTATTTTGACAATTCATCTCTCTTGTATTATATCAAATTTGCAATCCAATCATGCCCACTGAATTGACATAATCTATGAGTGTAGGAAGCAATAATTTTGGTAGGGTTTAGGTTGTAGTTGTGTTCTTTGATGACTAACTGAAACCTAACAATCATCTTTGCAGTTTGTGATTTGGATTCAGCATGAGCATTTGATGGCTCTTATAGACATTGTTTTCATCTGCTTAATTCCTGATTATTTTTATTTAAGTTGAAGTCACTTCCAATTCTTGATTCTTCACTTGTGTTCTGTTTGTATGGATTTTCTTTTTTGGCGAATAGATTTTAAGTTTCTGTACCGATTACTCTAGTTGAGTAAACTGATTCTTGCAAGTCCTAAACCTCAAGGTTAGATCCCAAAAAAAAATACAACCATTAAAACAATCACGAAATATATTTAACTAGAGGTGGTCCTCGCAGTTGCTTCGGCAGTGGTTGTCGAGGCAGGTGAGGCATATAGAGGAAATTTTTTTTTTTTTGAAAATTTGACAGGGGCTGTCAAATGGATTAAAAAGTTAAATTACATCCAACGACATACTGATTTACTATGTCTTCTAACAATCCCCCCTAACAGAATTGGACCCACATCTCAAACTCATGAATAATTTTTTCTACAAGAATTCTTGGGAGAATTCTTTTGTCTCTGAAGACAATCTCATTTCGGTGCTTCCACATCATCCAGCTTGCCGCACTTAGTAATATCGGTCTGTTGTTTTTCCAGAACCGATTGCCTCGGATCTGTAAAGAGTTGTGCCAAATATCCTGAATTGTTCGGCCATGAGTTACGATTCTGACCCCAGTCTTTGCTGTAGCCCGCGCCATACCTGAATTGCATAATCACACTGAAAAAGTAGGTGTTTAGCTGTTTCCAAGCCTGCTGAGTTGCACACTACACAACCTGTTCCACCACCAATATTCCGTCTCATTAATACATCTTGTGTCAGTATCTTCTTTCTTAATAGGAGGAATACAAACATCTGGACTGTAGTTGGGATTTTATACCTCCATAATGCCTCATCCCTTGGAATTATTTTACCAACTCCCATGAGCATATGGTAGATGGACTTAGCCGTATAGACTCCTGAATTTTCCCAGCTCCACCTTATGCAATCTTGTCCTTGTGTGAGTGTTATGTTACCCACTTGCTGTGCGACTTGGGGAGCCAGCTGGTGCACAATCGGTATCGCCTCCTTTAGAGAGATTCTTGCGCGTACCGGCAGTGGTCGACGAGTGAGGCACAGCGGTGCATCCCCCCAAGCATCATACCAGAAGGAGACCTTATTTGCATCTGCTATATCCCACTTCGTGCTCTGTCGAAAGAGTGGCAATAGCATATAGAGGAAAATTGGTTGCATTTATGGTTCCACAGCTGGGTTAGAAAAAAATATTCCATTATTGTTTGCCAAACTTTTTTTAATAAGCATTGTATCTCAGGTTCTGAAATCTGAATTAGGAGTTGCTTTGTCCCAACCATTATATTATATATATAAAAAAAAGGAGGATTTAAGGAGCAATTGTAATTCTGATAATGATAAATTAAGGTGCCACATTTTGTTCTCTAGATTCATTTCAACAAGGGAGCTGGAACTCCCAACTCTTATAGCTGAAACCATGGAAAATTAAAAAGTGGTTGCAAAGGAAGATGAATTTTCAGAGGGAGATAAGGGGCTTTTACATGCATAGTGTGTTCAGCTCCCTGCCATTCCTCTCCTAAGATTGTTGTTCAAGTTACAAACTACAGGCAAAACCAATTTAGGAAACAAATCTTTTGGCATATCTGATATGCCAATCCATCCATAATCAATTGTCACACTAAACCGTTTGTCCAACGGCACACAACCCAAAAATGAAAAAGTAAAATAGTAAATAAACAGGACAAAATATACATCAGATTGTAGAATTTATAACAAAAGTTCTGTCTTTGCACGAGAGCATATGTCAACATAAATAAACAATTAAAGAATCTGTCGCATGCGCCAATTTATTGAGTGCCAAAGCCTTGCTTGAGCGACATGAACATTGAATGCAATTTGATGTGCAGAATTAACAAGCTCAACATGCAGATGTCCCCTTCTTTCTCCCGAAATTTTTATTAATAGAAATAATAATAAAAGAATGTCGATATAGAAGAACGAATTCGTCGGAATTTTAAATCTAACAAAGACGTTATTTTTGGTAACGTCCCAGGGGACGTTACCAACGATAACGGCCCGATTAAAATCGCTAATCGCAGCTTCTTAAAAAGCTGGCCGTCGCCAACGATAACGTCCAGAGGAAAAAAAAAAAAAAAAAAAAAAAATTTGGCCGTCGCCAACGATGACGGCCAGCCTTCTGTGAAAAAGTTTTTATTTTCTCCGATATCAACTCCAATATTTTTGTGTGAAAAAGTTTTTATTTAGACTATTAAACAATAATTAATTTTGAAAATCCAAACCGTTCAACATGTTCGAATATTGAAATGTGATTGGAGACCAAATTTTACCTTTTTTGGAATTTTTTACTATTTATTAAGCCACTTTGAAAAATTACTGATCCAACGGTAAACAGTAAAATTTTCTGGACCACCGGATCAGCGATTGAAAAACTGGCTTAATAAATAGTAAAAAAATTCCAAAAAATGTAAAATTTGGTCTCCAAGCACATTTCAATATTTCGAACATGTTGAACGGTTTGGATTTTCAAAATTAATTATTGTTTAATGTCTAAATAAAAACTTTTTCACAATTTAAGAAAAAATATTGGAGATCAGAAAAATTTCGGTGATAAGTTATGTGCCTCTATCATATTTTTCCTTAAATGTGAAAACAATTTTTTTAGATATTAAACAATAATTAATTTGAAAATCCAA
>JAJGRW010003427.1:0-27743 GCA_025461045.1 Carex parvula
ACTGTTTAAATTTCATAAATTTGATTATTTTTTTTAAGATACAAATGTGATCAAATATTTTAACTTTAATTAATATTTATAAAGAAACTTCTAGTTAAATTTGAACCTACACCATTTCACGTAGAAGACATAAATCAGAAGTTATAGTTCTCATTAAATTATAAGATTATCTAATAAATAAGGTTGATAGTTAAAATAATCATTGTCATTGTTAGGTGATCTTTCCTTGTAAATAAAAACATGTAATACATCGCGTCGTGTGCGCGGTTCTCAAGTTATGCTTACCATACCTTTTCTACGAGTAGTTGTTATTAATTTATTGCTAACTCGGAGAGAAGGAAAGCTTGAGATCGATGTGACGTGATCCAATCTAACTTTCATTGATCTCTTAATCTATTTATTACCATTCACCAATCTAGTTTCCTATCATCTAATAATAATCACATCAGAGGATATGATGTCACTCTTGAGAAAAGTTTGGAATGGGAGGGTAAAAGGTCAGACCAGTCAATGATCACATGCTTGTTTCATGTGTTCTCGTGTGTGTGTGTGTTTTTTTTTTTTTTTTGGGCTTTGCTGCGCTAACTCGGTGAAGTACTCGGTTACGTACGTATCCTTTTTCTAAACTTACCAAATCTCTGTATGTATACGTATATATATATATATATTATCTGTTGGCTGTGCGACTTGAGAGGACAAATTTTAACTGCGGTTTTTGTCAAGTTTGTTTTCAAATTTGTAATTATTTTTTTTTCTTTTTAGGATGATGATGCGATCTTTTAACTTTTAAATATTATTTTTGAGAGTGAGATTCTATATGGTATTATGCATGGTCTATATTTATCCGTACTATGGATAAATATCTTTATTTTTAAATTCTAACAATTGATCAGAACTGATCAATAAGATCTCTATATGAAAGTGTATTTGCAAACTAAATTAAACATTTTAAATATATGTCATTATTTTTTAGATGGATAGGAAATCACTACTTTTGAATAGTATAGAATCTTTAGATCAAGCGATTTTCTACTCATCTAACAAACTAGTAAAAAGAATATAAAAATATAAAATTTAATGTACCAGTACATTTTTATTTTTATATGAAGATTAATTGTCACAAAATTAGACAAGCATATAGAGGTAAGATACAAATTTGTATGTGAATCCAATTAAAAAGAATAAATTAAAATTTGAAAGTGTCATTTTCGTGCCTTAATTTCCTTTCCTCAACAGAATCAACTCAAATTAAACTTCATATTTACAGAACTAAACATTATTAAGCCTAATTAATCCACCACGATATTCTAGGTAATATCAAAGTCGTAAGTTATTAATTAATTAATAAAAAAAAACAATAGTCATGGCAACTAGTAGCTAGCTCGGTGCATATACGGTACTTCGGTAAATAAATTCTTTTTCTCCGTCTCACTAAAACCAATTATAAGAATTTGAGAACCCAAATATATAACTAATAAATACACTACTCGATTGTTTCATGAATAAGTAGTCAAAAACGACTATATCAAGAAAGGACCCATATCGACAAACTGCATGCCAACGAACTAATTAAGCTTGTGGCATTTAGCAGACCCAAGTCGACCTAGCTATTTGCGTTCGACCTACCATGTATGCATCAACTTTTGAAACGGTGACAACTAATTAATCATAAGGTATGTGTCATTACACTCTCTGCTAATAAATGACACAAAAGTAGTGAGAACGGAGAATTGCAACATAGCTGTCTTGAATTAAATGCATGTATATATATAAAGAGTACACCTTTTGCCTTATCTTATGACTTGGTGACATGGCAAAAAGTTATATATATTTCTAAATTTCTAATATAGCATCCAGTAAAGCGGAGAAGGTCAAAAAATAGAACAATAAATTAATGGAAGTGCATGCGTTAATTGCACCAATTATCATAGATCTAATAGACTTAGAAGAAGCACAAATGTTTTTTTCTTGTACGTGTTACTTATTATAGAAGCTAAATTTTGAGAGCAAAAAACTGAAGACAATGTGACCTGCTGCCATGCATGCACCGATCATTATATAAATTTACCAAAACTTGCAAATATCTGATAAGGCACGCTAGCTTCTGTTTCATGGTCTTAGAAAAAAAACAACAGAAGATAAGAGTAATAATTGGGTTTACACACAAACTTCTACTATTGGAACGATGTTACATTTTGTAGTTCGTTTCCAAAAGTTGCATGAAGCAGAACTAAATTCTCGCTTCAATATATAATATTGATCCAAATAAATCTAAGAAATACAGACAAGTACACTTAAATTAATTCACCAAAACTTGAATTGAAAAAAATGATTTATTTAAAACGGATAGTTTTTTTGTATTGATATCATATATTTAAAAAAAAAATTAATAAAAGCCAAAATATATATAACACAAGATAATATAATTCTTCATTGTTTGATTTTATAAAAGTTATAATAAATAACTAATACCAATAGATGACATGTTTATAAAAAAAAAATATAACATATTCATATTTTTTTATCATATTAGCGATTTAATATGAAAGCAAAATACTAAAATTAATCTTCATCACAAATTATAGTTAATGACAAGTTAAATAATGCGGTCTGGGTAATTAAATCAAACTTTAGAATATTGAAAAAATTAATCCTATAATTATAATTATTTGTTTTCTTGTCCGCAAAAGGGGTTGTGAAATTAAGTAATTAAAGAAAAAGGTGTTGAAAAATTAAGTAATTAAAGAATAAATGAATTTGATATATTATACATAAGAAATAGTAATAAAGAGAGATTAATTAATAAATTAGGTTCTCGTGAAGAAGCAGAGATACGCGTTGAAATATATGAAAAAACTGTCAACGGGAGCGCTAGTTTTATCTTTCTTTATGTTGAATTTTTCTATCTTAAGAAAAAAGTTTACTGTATTTTAATCGTTTTCCTTTGAATTTCTATTCTTGCTAACGGTGCCTTCTAAAATATCAATAACTTTTATTTTTTTTCGGTAACCATGGTGGTGCACAGCTATTTTTTTTTTCTTATTTTAGTGTTTATCTTTCTATATTTTAACAATTTTTCAGGTCGAAGATGTTTTTGTTTACTTTTTCACGTGGTCAAGTCCAGTGAGTTAGAAAACCAAAGCAAATGAAGGAACATGTTATTCTTATATATAAGTCCTTCAAAATTTCTTGTATTATCATAGGGAGGTTAATACATGTAAAATAAAAAAAATAGTAAAATTTATATGTACCTGATAAATTTTTTTGAAAGCCGTAGTGTTTACTTAGCCACCCATGAACTATACTACTCCGTCTGATTACCTCATTGACATATGCATGTGCACCTTTGACAGGACTTGTCATATTTTCTTAAATTGCAAGGGTGACCAATAATGTTCAAGCAGGCAACCAAGGGCTAATCGACAAACTTCAATTACTATAAAATTAATTCAACTAATAGTAGCAAATATGATCCCTACCAAACTAATTTTGGACGTTACTAGCTAGTACTATATAATTGTTTCACGCATGGTCATAACTTTTGAAAGATAGGAATTTGAACTTTGAAACATCCAGTAAGAACTTTTAATATGGATCAATTATTAATGATTAAAGAATGAATTGCTTCCAGTACCATATAGTTAGGTCTTTCGCCTTCTACTTCAAATTCAAAGATGATTAATTAAAGAATGAAAACATTGGAAAAACTTACACATGCATGTACTAATGTCATAATTTCAATGTTTTGTGATCTGGTCTTTCTGATTTATTTTTTATCTATTCGTACATGGTTGAGAATGAGATATAGTCACAGTATATCATTGGTCATAGAAAAATAATTTCATGGATTGTCCATACTGACCCTTTTCCTTGCATGTTCATCATTGACTCGTACATTGACTTATTTGTATGACATAATTATTGAGATAATATAGCATGCTTTATTAAATTTTTGGTTAAATGACTTCGTTCTAGTAGCATTTAATTGCAAATGAAAAAAAATAAAAGGTCTTCATTTTACATATGTGATGATTATGTACCGATCATGAGCCGTTTATATATACCAAATTAAGGATTTTACTTGGTTACCGTACGTAGAATGTTTGGTTTCCCTAGGATTTTACTTAGCACATAGATAGTTAATCGTCTAGTTATGCATAAAATGTTGAAATCATAGATTGGTAATTGACCATCCACGTCAATTATCAAGTCAAACCAATAGAAAGTCACCACTTAGAATTAAAAAAATTTAGTGTCAAGAATTAATATCTGTTTATCCCGTTCACTCTGTGGTTCAACTGACATGATTCAGATTTATTTTCAACTAACCATGCAAGAATTAATGCTGGTATATGCATGACATCATGTTGATTAACCTTAAAGAAAAGGAAAAAAAAAATTGTGCTTCACCAAATGTCAAACATTTGTTGCGTAATATTAATCCAGTGTGGAATATAAATACCATAGTAGACATACATACTAGGTATGAAAACAAAGACTCTAGAAAAAAGCTTAAGTTTTGGAAAATGAAATGACATGTTTGTTGTAACTATATATAGGCATACTGTTATGTTTTTTATGTATTTGCAGCATGAACTAGAGGCAATTAATTGTTATGTTTTTTTTTTTGGATGAAAAGGCAGCAACGTGGCAACTAGTTGTATATATGGAAGCAACAATTAATGCTTGTAAAGACATTGTTCCATTTTAATGTTCAATGTACTACATTATGCAATTAGTTGGGGCTAACCATTTAGGGACCCAAGAAAAGTTCAGCCTTTAATGGTCATTGAAAAGTTAAGCATTTAATAGTCAGGTTGATGATTTGTCTAGTACTAAGGAACTTGCAAATATATGGAGTTAATTAAAATTAATTTAGAATCCTAAATAACTGCATTTAATTTATCACGGATATTTTTGAATATATCAATGTAAAATTATCTGGAAGTGTTTTCCAACATATTAAACGGCTAAGATTTATTTATTCTTTGAAATTTATCAAAATTAAGTAACACTATTGTACTGCTAAAATTTAATTGGCATTTTAAATTAACAGAAAACTGTGGAAAAATTAATTTTTGCATCAAGCCAGTAAATGATAACGAAACCACTCATATCATAGTTCTAGCGAAAAGAAAAAAATATGTAGTATAACTATGTAATAATTAATTTTTGTCAAATCATGATATTATTAATGACGTGGGAGTTCTTAAAGGAGTTAATGAGATAACAACGACATGCGCTTTTGTTAATGAAGAAAGCTTGCAATGAAGGTTCAGTATTATTGTAAAATTTGTACTGCTTACTCATTAAATTTTGCGCCTTTTTTTGCTTATATTAATAATCGATCAAGTATGGATGATAAATATATACATCTCAATAGAAAATGACTGGTTTTTTCTTTAATTAATGAGCAGAAAGGTTCAGCCCAAGTATATCTCATTCTCACAAAAAAAAAAATGAAAAAAAAATGAAAACGAGATTGACTCAATTTCAAGATAAGAATAATATATCAGCAAGTAATTCCTTGTATATATATTTATATGTCGTATTTCTCTTTATATGTTAGTGTATAAAACTAGAAGAGGACCGAAAGGAATTTTCAGCATCTCCTCCCGGACCCACAGATCATCCACAACAAAATTTACATGGATAATCCGGCTCCCTCCTGCTATCCTATCTATTGATCTATTATCAACATTTTGTTGCGAAAAGGCAGAAAAAAAGAAGAAGAATGTATCTGCGGCTCTCTTTAAATATTGAGAGATTGTACTAGGTTGCCTAATTGAAAGGCTGCAGCCTCGAATCTCCATGCGTTATCTAAACTTTGCTTGGAGATAAAATCTTTCAGTGTTGTGAAAATGTCATCCCCTTCACTTTTCATTTGAGCCATCTGCGCAGGGCATTTCAGCAACCCAAGGTACGCACCCAAATCATGCACACATGCCGGGTTGTTCATCTTGAAGAAGTTCAATGCCAATTCAACTCCTACATGTGTGTAGCAGGAGCAACTCCATGGCATATCAAACCTCTCCCCTAAAGCCCTCAAGTTCTCATTTAAGAACACGCCGGGTAGTTTCGTTACCGGGTCATTCACATTAACGACTCTTAGAACCTTAACACCGAGCTCTTCGCATCTCTCCTTAAACCCTAAATTTCCAACCCTCGGGCCTGCATAAGAATATACCGTGATTGGGATTTTCCTTCCGGAAGCATCCCGGTTGAGCCCTAGTTCGGCCAGGTCGTAGCCAAGCAGCGTTGCTAGAGAGCTTCCCATGCTGTGCCCCGCCAATGTGATGCTGATATCTTCATCCTTGTAATGATTAATGAGGCGTGAGATCTCAGAGAGGAGTTGATTTCTGCAACAGCCTGTGGTGAATTTCGCACTGTTGTCAGATGAGGTGTACAAGCTCAAAAACCCTGATTCCACCATGACATCTGGCCGGTCATTGTGGGGGTCGAACCGTGCCGGTGTGAGTGAGCTCATCAAGTTTGCAACCCACTCGGCACTTGTGATGGTGCCTCTGAATGAGACAATTATGTCCCTTCGACCCAAACGCTTGATCTCTTTCTCATCTGTGGCGACTGCAACGTATCCAATCCAACGGCTACAACAAGTCGGCATGTCAATACCGGGTGTTGCATAGATGTACTTGGTGACTGTGTAGCCTGAATGGTCCAAACCAGTTTCTTGCATCATGCGGCTCTTCCCGTATTTGCAATTGAGATACCTCTTTGATGTTGGGTCCAAATCAAAGGCCTTGTAGCATGCCGTTACCAATTCACCATACCGGATTATCTCAGCTCGGAGAAGCGGATGTAGTGGTTCCATCAAATTTGCCCAATCAGATGCACCTTGGATCTCTTTCCACATGTTGGCAAGTGAAGGTCTGGGCTCGGTACAAATAACCGGCACTGTTTTGGTGATATGTCTGATGGAAACTGACGATGCTGATGTACTGGTTGCCTGGTTCTGACGGCACAAGTTAGATGGCACAGCAACTGCCGTAGCTGTGGCAGTGGCGTGGAGCCGCGTTGAGTGATGCTTGCGGTGCGAGATGAGAGAAGAGCTAGACATAGAAATGCTGGATGCCATTTAATTTGGGTTATTTTTTATATTTTATGTTCTTAGTTTTTCTTTGGGTTGGTGTGAGAGTGAGGAAAAGAGAGAGGGAGACGAGATCAGAGAGAGCGGATACTAATTGGGTGTGATGTGTGCGATCTATATATATATGAAGAGATGTTGAACCACAAAATAACACGGTTTGTGTTGTTTAACTCACATGCTTCATCCGGTCGCTTTTACTCATTTTTTCTCCGTTTGTTTTCAAACTGAGCCGTCCATGCATCTCAGAAATTCAATTCCATACTATATTGTACTATATATATATGTACATTGTTGCAACAATGTATGCTTAAATCATAATTATACAAACAATATAATTCATCCACTTACGTTGATATCGAACCAATTTATTTGATATCATACAAACATGCTTTGATACATTATTGTTCATTCATCACTAAATTAAATGCATTGTGTTGTGAAAGGGATATCTCCAGTACAGAAAGTAATGGAGAAAAGGGCTTGTCTTTCAAAGGGGGACCGAGTGGACTTTTTGGAGTTAAGCCACGTTTGGCGCGGGGCATTTGACTGCGGAAGTACTGGAGAGGAACTCAGGGAGTGACGAACTTTGTTAATTATTTTTTGGACGGTTGGGGTACGGATTGCGGCTCTTCGACCTGTGGGGCCCATAAAACAGGGAGAGAAAGGAAAAAAAAGGGGTCCTTTTTTCTTTTGAAGTTTTCTTTGAATATGTACGAGTATGATCGAGCGGATATTCAACTGGAAAAAGAGTGGGGACTGGGGACCCAGGATTTTTTTTAAAAACCGTAAATAAAATAATTAAATCTACGAAACCAACATGATGACAGTAAGATTTACAAAAACCATCAGAACCGAGATGCCAATTCGGTCCCAACGAATTTTTTTTCTCCGGACCGAATTGGCATCTCGGTCCCCCTTTTTTTCACAGCAAAACAGAGTAAAACTCTGTGGCCGATCGTGTGGCTGCCTCTGGACCGAAATGACATTTCGGTCCAGAGAATTTTTTGGCCAGACCGAGTAGCCATCTCGGTCCAGATTTTTTTTTTTTTTTTTTTGGTGTGGCTGCCTCTCTGGACCGAAATAGCATTTCGGTCCAGAGAATTTTTCGGCCAGACCGAGTAGCCATCTCGGTCCACTGTCCAATTAATATATTCTTCTCTCCTCTCTGCATTATTTTTTTTGCGAGACAGAGACAGAGAGCTTCTCTTTCTTTCTGAGACATTCTTCCCGAGACCTTCATGCCTCTCTATTGTGCATAGTTTCAGTTTTCCAAATTACAGATCGGCTTCTGCATTGTGCCTCTAGCGTTCGTCTGAATACTGTAGTAAGTTTTTTTTTTCAATTATGATCACATTTTTTGCTGTAAAATTGAAAATTATCAAAGGTTAATCGTGAAATTTTTTGTTCAGGAAATGTCTCAAGTATTAATAAATGTGTATCACAGACGCGAAATTACAGACGCACCGACCTGTACATTTCCTGTTACTAACTCAACTAGTCTTGATGAGCTAAGAAGACAGATATATGTTGGCATTCGTTTGCTCCCTAGCCGGTTCGATCTGACAATCAGCGCACGTTTGAACACGGCACCACCTGGCTCAGCAGAAAAATACCAGTTGTTCAACATAGACCACGAAGCGACTTGGTATATGGTGCTTGCGAATGCCACTCCGGTATTGAATTTTAAACTTCTTGAATTAGTGGTTGAGTCAGTACCAGTTGTTAGTCAGACCAATTATGACCCATACCCGGGTAGTGTACCCGGAACTAGCAGAGACATACCGGTGAATGATTCACCAGTACATTGTGATGAAACTCCCGAAATACCCCCGGTTGATTTGCAGAATTATTTTGACCACCTGAATAATGATACTGACTCAGAAACAAGCTCTGACCCTGATGACACGGTTGTCGGGGAAGAGGAAATGGCCGAAATTGAGGATCAGATTAGGATGGAAGAAGTAAGGAATGAGTGGCAATCGTCTATTCCTTTTATTAATCGGGGATTGCAGCATCCTTGTTCGGCATTTCATGACGATGTGCCGATGCCGTACAAGGATGAAGCATTTTTTAGGCGGTCCTTCAACCATTTTAGGCGCATATGGTATTTGGATCTCTTAACTTCACCTTTGTCCACCTTTGAATAAAAAAATTCATCATCACTGTATTCATTGCCGTCATATACCTCATGCCCTAGGCAATCTTCGATCAGTAGTGACCAATTATCATCTGTATGTCCAGCAATTGGCTTTCCTGTAAACATAGATGTTAGAGATAAACATATACTCGATATTTACAATACAATTTAATACACTAAAAAAAAAAGATAAATTACTCTAAATATTTATACAATTTATTTACACTAAATATTAATAGGATTTATTTACACTAAATTACTCTAAATATTTACACTAAATTACTCTAAATATTAATAGGATTTATTTACACTAAATTAATTTATTCCTAAATTTATTTATTCCTAAATTAAATTATTCCTAAATTTATTTACACTAAATTTATTTATTCCTAAATTTATTTACACTAAATTTATTTATTCCTAAATTTATTTACACTAAATTTATTTATTCCTAAATTTATTTACACTACATTTATTTACACTAAATTTTTTTACACTACATTTATTTACACTAAATTACCTGCACTAAATATAAATTAATCACAAAATTATAAATTAGTAAGAAAAAATATTTTACCTTGAACAGATAAGCCCCACAGACAGCTGACATCTTCCAGTGTCACTGTGCACTCCCCCACCGGAAGATGAGAAGTATTCGTCTCGGGCCTCCACCTCTCGACGAGCGCAGTGATCAACGCTTTATCAATCTGACAATGCGTCACATCCTTCATCTGGTACAGGCCTAAATACACCAACCCTTCTTTCATCCGAGGCTGGTAATGAATGCCCATTTGCCGAGGACCAGGACGCAGTGAACGAACCGGCTGGAACGATAATTTCATGCAAAATAATGTAAAGAACAAAAATTAATTTAAACTTCCAAGTTTATTTTGAAATTTAAATCCAACCCGATATTAAACAAATACATTTGTATTCACCAACGATATCTTGTGTTGCTCAGGAGGCAATTGCAACAAGCGTTGTTCAGCAGCCATTTTGCACTACAATATAAATAAAATTACAACATAAAAAAACTCCAGTTAGTTAACAAATCAAAAATTCCTTTAGCTAATTTACTCTACATACAAAATTAAAAAAACCTACAATTAGTTAAATTATACTAAAAAAAGCCTAAATTACACTAAAAAATGCCTAAATTATTCTACATTTATTTTTAAAAAAAACTATGACCAAGATTACTCTACATGCAAACCAAATCATTATACAATTACTAAACACTATATACAATAAATTTATACACTAAATTACTCTAAATATTTATAAAATTTATTTACACTAAATATTTATACAATTTTTATACAACTTACTTACACTAAATATTTATTCACACTAAATTTATTTGCACTAAAAAATTATACAATTTATATACAATTTATTTACACTAAATATTTATTCACACTTAAATTTATTTACAATTTATTTACACTAAATTACTCTAAATTACTCTAATTACTTTAACTATTTATACAATTTATTTATACTACAATACATTAAAATACACTACAATCACTAAATAAATAACACTAAAATAAACTAATTTACACTACAATACACTAAAATAAACTAATTTACACTACATACAAACTAAACTAAATAATTTTACAAATAAAATTAAAATTCGGATTTTTTTCCTAAATTAAAAATTCACACTATAATACATGAAATTAGACTACAATACACTACAAAAAACTAATTTATTCTATAACTAAACTAAATAATTATAAAATTCGGATATTTTTTTCAAATAAAAAATTTAATCACGTACCCAATGAAACTTGTAGATCTGAAGCTTTTCTTGTTCTTCTCTCAAAACTATATTCAAATATGTAATTAGAATATAAAATGACGAAGATTTGAGGGGGTTAAAATTATTTTTGTTTGGTTTGGTTTCGGGTAGAAGAAGAGGAAGAACCTCGGGCTTGGGTGTAAGGAAAATGGAAGAAAGAAGAAGGGAGACAGCGTCGAGTAAAGAAAACAATGGGACCGAGTTGGCATCTCGGTCCGGAGGGAAATTTTGGCCGGACCGAAATGCCAATTCGGTCCGGAAATATTTGTGGATTTTCTGTGGCGTGAGCTGCGCAACATTAAAAAAAAGATGGGGACCGAGATGCCAATTCGGTCCGGAGAAAAAAAAATCGTTGGGACCGAATTGGCATCTCGGTTCTGATGATTTTTGTAAATCTGGCGGTCATCATGTTGGTTTCGTAGATTTAATTATTTTATTTACGGTTTTTAAAAAAATCCGGGGACCCAGGGGCACACAGGGGATCTTTTGGAGAAAAAAGAAGAAGAAAACATAAGTGAATAATAAAACATGGCGATGTGCTATTTGCTTGATTTTATTGTGCTTTGACTTGAGTATGGTTGTTTTCATCTTTTGTCTTCTAGTTCTGAACGCCGTTTTTATAATAGCCCTTTCTTAGGTTATGCATTTTTCTTAAATTTAGTTATAAACTCATTTCTTAATTATTTTTCTTTGTATTTATTAGCAATATAATCAGTTCATAACTGATAAATATAATTAAATTTTATTGCCATCGAACAACAACAAAAAATGCGTATTTAGTGCTAAGC
This sequence comes from Carex parvula, assembly GCA_025461045.1. Classification (NCBI taxonomy): domain Eukaryota; kingdom Viridiplantae; phylum Streptophyta; class Magnoliopsida; order Poales; family Cyperaceae; genus Carex; species Carex parvula. The sequence continues at coordinate 11,841 of JAJGRW010003427.1, forward strand.
ATATTGATACTCCATAAGGGCACTTGAGCTTAAAAGCATACAAGGCATGCTAAGTAATTAAGTATTTTTAATCTTTAGAGCAATCATTAATAATTGTTAAATTTAATTATTTGGATGAAAACTATTTTAGTTGTTACCAATAAATTATATATATCAAATATGTGGGACATACCTAATTCAATGTACATAATTAATTACTTTATTATATGATAATATATTAAATTTATGTATAATTTTAATGTCGCATTCTATCTGTTAGTGTTTATTTTAATATAAAATCAAAGTATTCCTCCAATACGTGTTTTTATTCTCAGGACGAACCCTGAATAATAGCAACACTCTTTGAAAGTTTATTATTAAATTATAAATAGCATAAACAAATGTCAAAATAAAATATTACCAAGTGTAATAACGTAGCTAGCTAGCAGTTTCATGAGTCATGTTTAGTTTTGGAACATTGCCTGTGTACAAAAATGAAATAAGCAATGGAAACCTAATAAAAATAAAATAGTCGCGGGCTAACATGCTTAAGAAATAATTTATAGTTAAGCGTGTTTGGGGATTTATAGTTTTTGAATCGGTAATCTAATCGAAAACCTACTCCCCTTGTTCTAAACGAGTACTCCAACTTAGCACGCATTTACAAGGGGGGAAACAAAATTAAGTAACTTAACGTGACTATGAGCCATTTATCATAAGCATATATATATTGCAGAGAGAAAATATGCAGTGATTTAACAATATAATAAATGCTCACTTAAATAATTAAATGTTAATAGTTTTGAGTAATTAAGAGGCGGAACCAAAAAATTGAGATAGCTAGGCAGTCTGAAAATAAGTATTTTGTGATTTCATCTTATGAGAGAAAACTAATAATATATCTTTTGTAAAAATTAAAAAAATTAAAAGACGAAGCTGAAAAATTCTAATTTATATAGGGAAACTTTTAGCACCCTTTTTCCTCCACCTAGTTTTGTCTCTGAGTTTAACAGTTTATATGCATAGCGCATATTGGTCTGTATTGATAGATTCATATCTCTATTTTTAAATTTTAAACAGTTAATTCGGACCACTCAATATGATTTTCACATGAAAATGTACTTGGATGCCAAATTTTATATTTTTTAGAATTATTTTACTACTTTTTTGGATAGATAGAAAATTACTTGATCTAAAAATTAAGGCCATCCAAAAGTTGTAGTTTTATACATACCTAAAAAGACAATAAATTTTTTTATAAAAAAATACAAATATATCCTTCGAAGTACATTTTCATATGAAGATCATGTTGAATGCGTCAGATCGACTATTTGAAATTTAAAAATTAAACTATGAATTCTTAATACATACTGATATGCGCTATGCATATGCATAGTATCTTAACCTCACTCACATTATTTATCATCAAATTTTTTGTGGCACATATATGTCATTTATGTACCACACATTTAATTAAGGAGCCATATACTTAGGGGCGAAAACGGATCGGATACATAGCGAATATTGGTAAAACTATATCCATATCCATTTATATTTTTCGGATACATGTACGGATATGGATCATATCGGATAATTTATTAAAAGATATATAAATATTATTAGAAAATATAGAAATTTATAATATTTATCTAATTATAATAATGAATAACATAATATTTCTTTTATAATATATATTAAACTATATAGTATATATCTATTATTTGAATACATATAATTGAAACATAAAATCATTCATATCTACACAGATATTCAGATATCAGATATCCATATTAATGTTTCGAATACGGACCAGATATTATCCGGTGCGTTTTCACCCCTTCATATACTGAACTGGATTAAAAGAAGTCGAACCAAGAAAATGAGCGAAAACAAAAGTAGTTGGCAAAGAGAGGAGAGAAAAAAAAACGTTTTGGACTTTTGTATCACACTGTCAAAATTATTAATAAAAAAATAAAAGGTTCTCGTTTAGTTCGTGGTTTTGTTAATTATTTAAAATTTGGGAAGAGCTCGAACTAGCAATGAAGCTACCGTATCCTTTATAATAAGAAACATTATAACTATCGGTGTGGCAACACACTATCACATGGAATTCATCCATTCTGTGGTGAAAGGCTTTTTTTAGAGAAAGACCGTAAGGCTATTGTACAAAATATAAAGTACATAGTTTCAGTCACAGTACGTGTTATTTGAACATCAGTATTTAAGGTGTAAAACCACTGAGTACAATACTGAAAACAGAGGATACATACATCATATACAGGATGAAATATTTAACTTAGCCAGATTTACTAATAAGTGGCTTCATAGTTTTTTTTTTGAGAAAATCAACAGAGCTCAAAGCCTCTGTTTTTTATTAACCGAAGTTGGTTACAGTTTTTTGGGTTTCTGAGTAGAAACCCGGTTTACAGAAATAAAATGAGAAAAGGCAGTTGAAACCTAAAAGAAAATGTGTTAATTAAATTGTATTTCTCCCTAAACAGTAATTCTATCTTGATCCCGCATTGTCGATGCTCTCCACTGTGCTATGCTCTCTTGTATCAGCGTTTCATTGGGCTTGCTCTTCTCTCGGAATATCCTGTTGCACCTTTCTCTCCAGATCACGAAGTGAGTTATCAATGTGAGTGCTCGAATTTTGCAATCAGTACCATTGTCTGTTATGAGTTGTAGGCTACTGCGCCCTGTCGTTATTATTTGTTCCTCCGCCATTACTCCTTTGTAGATGTGATCGCTCATCGGACATTCATTAAATAGGTGTTGTATCGTCTCGTCTTGTCTTCTACACATATAGCACATGCCAACTATGTGAAACCCTTTTGTTCTCAAATTCTCGGCTGTCAGTATTCTGTTGTGTAGCACTAGCCATCCAAACACCCTGAATCTTGGCGGTACTGTTAGCTTCCATATCCTATGTATTGTTGATTGTATCGTCGGTGTATTCTCCATTGTTTGGTATGCCCTTTGAACTGTGAATCTGCCATCCTCATGCATCTTCCAGGTGACCTCATCTACACTGTTTCTGTTGCGGGTTAGGGTCGCTGCCAACCTGGTATTTTCTGATATGAAGTTGTGGAGTTGCTCAGTTGCATGTTCTGAGAGGACCGGTCGAAATAGTGAGGGGATGTTTCCTTGCAAATCGAATTCCTGTAACGTCATGTGTTTATCCAACACGAACGTGTACAATTCTTCGAATCTGTATTTTAAAGTCCCCAGACCCCAATCTTGGTCCCAGAGTCTAACCGTATCACCTCTGCCTCCAACCAGTAGCATAAAACAATCACAAAATTTTATCACCTTTTGTAAATTTGCCCTGAAGAAGTGTGAGTTGTGCGCTCCTCCCTGTTGCCTGTCATATATTGCGCCAAATAAACTTTTCCAAAGTTTGGTCTCACCATTTTGCCACTGCCAATACCATTTGGCCAATAATGCATGATTAAAGCTTGTCAAGTTAGTAATTCCCAAACCTCCCAATTTTTTCGGTGTACATACGAGCTTCCAATTGGCCAAGTGCATTTTCCTTTCATTCTGTGACGCACCCCGCCACAGAAAATTTCTTCGTGCCTTGTTGATCTCATTTGTTGCCCAAACCGGTAAGTCAAATACCGACATGAAATAAATTGGCAATGCCGATAGGACCGAATTTATAAGCACAATTCTTCCCGCCTGCGAGAGGAGTTTTCCGGCCCATCCTGCTAGCCTCTTGTTGATATTTGTTATTAAAGGCAAGTATGCATCTTTTAGAAGTCTGGAGTCCGATAAGGGCAACCCCAAATATGTGAAGGGAAATTTGACCTCCTTACACCCCAGTATACAAGTGGCTTCATAGTTGTATAGCCTCGATAGGTGTTGACATTGATAATCATGAAATTGTGATGTGAGGAGCCACAACTAAAAAAGGCTAGTAGAATAGATGTAGAAAGAGGAGAATATAAAGATTAGCAGGAGAAAAGAGAGTTGGAGAAAGGAGACAACATCTCCAAGATCATTACTAACAATAAACAATAACTTGGTACCTTATTCACAGAAATGAATACAGAGAGCGAGAGGGGCTTGGTAGCCACTACCAACGATTTTTCAAAAAGAGAGAGAGGGGCGACATCATTATTTACTTATTTTAAAAAAAGATAGAGAAAGAGGAGAAAGGGGAGGTAGCATAGTTGGCTAGAAGAAAAGTTTTAAAATTGTGGTTACTCAAAAATCGAGAGGTCGATTCTCCCTTACGACTTTACAGCTTATGCAAAGATTTTCAAAAAGAGAAAGAGAGAAAGAGATATTGGTTTTCAAAAAAAAAAAAGAGAGAGAAAATAACTATAAAAATAGGGGCGGATCTAGAATTTTTGTCAGAGAGGGGCAAGAAAATAACAAATCGGATTTGAATAGTTAATCGGGTTCAAACTCATTAGCTAATCGGGTATTAGATAAAAAACAATGCTCTAATTTCTAATTTCTAATTTCTAATGCTATGACTTCTATTTTCAATACTATTGACTTCTAATCCTAATTACCAATTATCATAATTTTAACCCTAAATTTAATATTAATTACAAACCAAAAGTCCAGAGGAGGGCAAATAAAATTCCATAGGGGAGCGAAGTTGAACCAAACCTATAAATTTGTATAAAACTTCAAAATCCAGGGAGGAGCAGTTGTCCCTTTGAACTACACTGGGTCCACCCCTGTATAGGAGCATCAACACCATCGTCATCGCCCAAAGGTCGAGCTAGAAGCCCTCATATGGATTGTAGGAGGCTGAGCGGCGCGTGAAGCAGGGGAGCAGCGGAGGAGCGGCGAAGAGTCAAAGTGACATAACGGCAACATGATGGACAGAGTGGAGAGGTAACACATATTTCTATTTAGATCCGGACTGTCGCATTAGAATTCAAACTAATTCTGTCTGAGATGAAATGTAGGAGGTTTCTTTAATATTTTGTGTGGATTCTGATAAAATGGTCAGAATCCATATAAAAATATTATGCTAACTTAGGTGATATGAATTTCATATTCGGAGCAATGACCATAGTGTGTCTGACTACAAAATTTCAGAGTATCACAATTTATTTTTATTGATGAACTACTCTGTTCTGAGGAGTAGATCTATATTCATTTATGAAAGTGCTAAGTCATTTTATGATTTTAAAATTTTAATTAAGTATTAAAACTTAATTGTATTTTATTTTTTATAGTTCTTATATGATTTAATTTTTCTTATAAAATATCAAATGTTTACTTGTAGTCTAGTAGTTAAAATTCTACTTTGTTATTGTGAAAACTTGAATTCAAATTTCACCTATCACATATTATACATTTTAATTTTTTATCCCTCCAATACAAAATTTCTAGTTCCGCCATGTCCATCTTCTGATCAATGCATGATTTATTTTCTCACTTTAATTACCTTCTCAGTCTCGATATATAGTTTTTAAGCTGAAATGTTATTCGGACAAAATAATAGTGTATATTGTCTAATTTTTTTTATTGAATTAGCAACCTTTTCGAAATCTTCTTGTTAAAAATTGCTAAAATTTGACGCCGACCTAGCTAGTTGAAAAATTAAGTGCATATACAAGATTAATTACCGAAATTTTTATTGTTACTATAAGAAAAAATTCAAATTAAATCGTTACCACTCTGTTGGAGTCCTTATCAATTCTACCACCCTCGCTAACCCAGTTCGCGCACCAAATAGGCTGATGCGCGGACTGGGTTGGCGCACCAGGTGGTGCGCTGACTGGGTTGGCGCACCAACCTCTTCTGCCTATTAAGGCACCAACCCAGTATTATTTTTATGTTGCGTATTTAGATATTATTTTAGATCGTTATTTCGATTAGTTTTATGTTGCGTATTTAGATATTATTTTCATATTACTTCTTATGTTGCGTATTTTAGATCTCATATCCCGCGATATATAATACATTAAAACATAAGAACACACCATAGATAAAACATAACACACAACGATACATTTTCCGCAGTCATAGTATCTTAAAACATAACACACAATACATAAAACATTACCGAAAGCCTTAACCTTAATACAAAACAGAAAGTTTGTACCATAATACATAACCGAAAACCCTAACCTTAATACATAAACAGAAAGCCCTAACTATGACATTATTGGATACGGTTCCTAGCATTCCTTCTTCTTCTCGCATTTCTTTCGAGGGTAGCTCTGTTGGTCTCGTGACCCCTTGTCCTTCCTTCCAGTATGTCCATCCACATTGGGATCCTGTTGTGTCTTCTCCGACCCAACTTCACTAACCAGTGCTCTGGCGTTAAGATATCCCCTTCGTGCGGCGGCCAATCACCTTGATTGTCATACACGTGGAATTCTCCACTCCATGTGTCGATAAGCGTTTGGATGTTGTAATAGTAATTTACGAAGACATTTGGATCGTAGTTCTTATATTTTTCACACATTTGTAAGTTTCATCATCCAAGATTATTATGAAATTTTAACACACATTCGTACCTTATTTGACACACTGTCATCACATGAACACATGGTATTCCGGTGAGCTGAGGCTTTTGGCAAGAGCATTGCACCTCATGGTCGTTCTGCACAACGACCTTGTACCTACAGTCTCGGGACGTGTACACCCATTTGCCTGCCTCTATGTCAAATAGGATTTTCTCACCATGTGATGTCACCATGAATTCCCCGGATCTATTGAATGGAACCGCGCTCATTTTGTTAGTCTTCCGGATGTGCTTGTTCAGCTTCAAGTGCGTACGAGTGGAGAAAAGCTGACCCTCTTGTTGGCATTGCACGGCCTTCTCTCTTCTTTCAACGAACCATGTGATACACTTGTAAAACGTCTCCTCAATAATTGCAGCAACCGGTAACCTACGAGAATTATAATTTACAGTTAAAATAAAGATAACCTAAAATATTTCATTAATAGTAAACTATGAGAATTGTGAATAACAAACCTGCGAGAAGTTTTGAAGACATTGTTCAGCGATTCAGAACCATTGATGTTCATTATTTCCCAACGACTCTCGTCGTCCATAGCTTGATAAACCTTCCATGGCTTAGCTGGTTCTTCCTCGTCATTTTCATTATACTTCCCACATGTATCCAAGTATGTCAGCCAATCAGGATTTCGCCTTCCGATTGCATCAAGGCCATCTTGTAATCTTCTTTGCTTCTTCTTTTTAACCATCATCTTGAAGAATTTAGGAGCAACCTTATCCTGAGTGTGTTTTCCAAAATTCTCAAACACGTGTTGAGAACAGAACCTGTGGGCACACTGCCCGTTCTCCTCTGACCAACCCAAATCATCTTGAATGAACACTTTTTTTATGCCCTTGTGCCGGTCAGAGACCACACACATGAACCTACAACTACCAATTACATTATCCCGCACCCACTTCATAAACCACCTCTAATTCTCAAACTCTTCGCTCTCTACTAATCCAAATGCTAGTGGGATTAACTGGTTCCCCGCATCATATCCGGTGACAATCAACAACCTGCCCTTGTATCTACCTGACAAGAAACAGGCATCGATACTGATGACGGGTCTGAGGTGACCTACTGCTTCTATACACGGTCCCCATGCCCATGCCAACCTCATGAAATACCGGTACCCTTCCTTTGGTGAAGGCTTAGAAACAACTTCATACACAGTTCTGGGATTTGCCCTTTTTATTGCCTCCAACAAAGGGACAATAAGCCCGTAAGACCCCTCCCAACTACTAAATGTCCGGGCAATCGCTAACTCTCTACCACGCCACAATTTGTTGTATTTTGGGACGATGCCCTCAAACCTTTCAGCAACCAGGTCCCTGATAGCTCTGATACTAATATCAGCATTTTTTTTCAAAGAAAGTTTTATGCAGTTGGCGACTATAGAGGACGTCAACTGCGCATGATCTGACCTGGATGCATCTGCGTGGCATGTGTGCGGTACCTCATTCTTCGAGACGGCCCAAGTATTGCCAAAGCCTGTGGCCCTCGCAACCAACCTCCACTTGCACTTGTCGCTCTTGGCACTTAAACCTCAACCTTTCTCTGTCGCTGTGTGTCTGTATGATCTCGATATTTTTCTCTATGTGCCAGTGGTGGATTTTTTCTTTCATTTGATCCTTGTCGTTGTACGTCATCCCCTCAGAAACCATTGTTCTTTCTCCAACCTAATAATAATTCAAAAAATTTAAATTATTATATTTTCAAAGAAATAAAAAATTCATATAAGTTCAAAAACGAACCTCTGAACCCGCAAAAAAAATATGGTCAGCCTCTTCAAACCCCGAAGTGTCATGAAAAGCTGGAAACGGGTGTCTCTCTCCACGACCCGATATCGGCCACTTTCGCATACCCAGCACGGGACGATTGTCTTCCTCATCACTGTGATCTATTGTCTGCCCACCGTCGTCACTAGCATCCCAATTTTCCTCTGCCTCCCGTTCTTCAGGATCTTCGTCTGTATTGTCAGTATAATAACGTGGTTCTGGAGTTTCAGATCAGTTCCGGCTAGAGTTGGAGGATGGAACCCGAGATCGGCCCCGACTAGAACCAACCCCCACGGTTGGGGACCGACTAGGACCAGCCCTCGTGGATGGGGACCGACTAGGACTAGCCCCCATGTCTGGGGACCGACTAGTACCAGCCCCCGTGGATGGGAACCGACTAGTACCCGCTAAATTTAGGGCCCAAGTAGGACCCGTCACTGAATGATCCATGCCCCGATTAGGGTTCTGTCTACGGTTTTGTCTAGGGTTCTGTCTGGGGTTGGCAACCACATATAACTCTGGGAACTTGAAATGTGTTGTCAAATTCAATGTCATTTGGGTATACAACCCCCAACTGCTATCGTCTAGTATAGGGAGCTGTTGGAACCATGTTTGGTTGCCTTGGCCAATATTAATCCTGGCAGAAATTACCAGTTCGTAATAATTCGGGTCAATACCAAGTTCCTGGTACACTTCCCTAACTATACCGCTGAAATCTAAATCCGGGCCGATATTGAACATTTTCTGGGGTTGGGTACTGTAATAAGCACCATTGGGCCCTTGTAATACTTCACCACAAAAAAAACAAGCAATTCCAATCATAGTTACCTGAATTACAGAACAAAACCCAATATTTAATAAATTTACAAAAAATTAAAAAAATATAAATAACTAGAGTGAAAAAAACTTACTCTTTGGTCTTTACGAGAATGTTCTTTGCTGCCTGCTGCCTTGGGTCGAATGGAATGAGCACAGTATACTGAGTTGGTGCCTTAATAGGCAGAAGAGATTGGTGCGCCAACCCAGTCAGCGCACCACCTGGTGCGCCAACCCAGTCCGCGCTCCAGCCTATTTGGTGCGCGAACTGGGTTAGCGACGGTGGTAGAATTGATAAGGGCTCCAACAGAGTGGTAACGATTTAATTTGGATTTATTCTGATGGTAACAATAAAAATTTCGGGACTTAACATAATTGGGGTTGTTTGACAAGACAGGTAGGATTAATTTGTGTTAAGGAGTTTATATTCAGTTGTTTTAATCTGGAGATAAATGCTAAGAATATTTAATTCCGTAGTAGAAGTGTCTTAAGACTCGGACAAAAAAAGTTAAATATGGTATCTTAATTCTCGCCAAGGAGCCGGTGTTAGAAAAGATTTAAGTGACTAAGAAAGCTAAATAAAGTAAAAAAAAGCTTTAAAAAACTTAATCTTGTGTTGTCGAACAGCGCCATTAGATACCCTTCGACTAATTATTTAGCAACCATTCCTATTAAACATATTAACTTATTTTTTAAATTAAGAAGAACATTTATCTACATAGATGGAATTAGAAAAATTAGACCGATTGAGGATGAAAAAATACATAATATATGATAATATATGATAGTGAAATTTGAATTCAAATTTTTACACTTACAAAGAACAATTATAATCACTAAATTACAAATACACATTTAGTATATTATGAATGGAGATTTAAAAAAAAAAAAACTAAATATAATATATATTATTAAGAAATATAAAATCATAGGAGTGACTAAGCATCCTTTTCAATTCAATGCAATAGATTCATCCCTATTTATCTAGGATAACTTGATTAATAAAAGCAGGCTTCAAACTCGATGAGTTGATGAGATGGCCTGACAGCTCACCCCTATTTTTTATCCCTCAATTGCCACCTGCCCTCTTACGTGCCCCCTTCCGCTTACATAGTTACATTGCCATTTCTCTCTCATTTATCGTTTCCGAAAAAAAAAATAATAGAAGAAGGCAGATTTTTTTTTTTTAACGGCTGATAATTTGAGGGGCATATCCTAGTGAATTATAATTCTATAACACTTGTGATTATGTAAAATTATTACAATTTGTAATTTAAATTGAATTTTTGAAACCCTTGCTAACTAGGATTCTTTATGATAACATGTTCAGGATGGTTCAAATACTTTATACCTTATCGTGTCTCATATTTTTATGTTCATTTTCAAAGTTCAAACTGTCGTCCGAACCACTCAACATGATATACATAATAAAATATGCTTAGACGTCAAATTTTATATATTTTTTAAATTATATACTACTTTTTAAATTAGATAAAAAATCAGTGTTTATGGACCATCTAAAAATAGTGATTTTGAGCGATTCGGAACGACAATTTGAACTTCGAAAATTAAGATATAAGATATGAGGCACGATGAATGAAAAGCATGAGACATCTGAACATTCCTCTTCAATGAAATAGTAGATTTCTAAAATTAATATTAACTTTTATAGGAGAGTAAATTAGACCTTATTTGCTTTGACAAAATTAAATATGAAGAAGTAATTTGATATATTTGAAATAAAATGGTTTATTTAAAGAGGAGGGTTCAAATGCCTCCATTTTTAAAAACTTTAATAACTCAAAATTTAAAACTTAAAAGTCAAAATAAAACCGTTGGATATGATCTACATCATTTTATCTATGCACGTGTAAAAAATTATGGCATTTCAATTTTATTTTGGTTGTCATCAAGAGCTTGTAAAAAACATACTAATGTGAATAATTTCTAGACGTTGATTTTTCAACTTATTGATTCACATAAAAACAAAATCAAAATGTGATATTTTTTTATGAGCACATAGATAAAATGATGTAGATCATATCCAACGGTTTTATTTTGACTTTTAAGTTTTAAATTTTGAGTAATTAAAGTTTTTAAAAATGAAGGTATGGTGGAGGCACAAAAAATGAAGACATTTGAACCCTCCTCTTATTTGAAACATTGTATAAAAAATATGAATATCAACACTCAAGTTGCCTATTAGTCTATTACCCTCGTATCAATGTGACAATGTTGCACATGCTTGGTTTGGAATATTTGTTGATAATGAAAACTCAAACCACATGTACTTTACAATTTTTAAACTTGTGGTTTTGTACAAGTATACCTAGATTTATTTATTTTTTTTTAAATTGAAATCAAGTCTTCAAATTTCATAGCCTAATTATTACAATAAATAATTTTCTCCATCCGAATTTCGCCAATAATTTCTCACATCAGAGACAATATGCCTTTATCACTAGATTAAATATTTAGTTCTTCTGTAAGCATGGTTTTAATTAGCTCTTATAGTTAGGGTGATGGTTTTTTCAAAGCCACTTGAGCTGTGTAACATAACATGACCTCATTGTATAGCGAGGTAGATTATTCATATACAAGTATTATATATTAAAAATTATTGTATCATATCCACCCTCCTTTCCAATTCTCTGTACCTCTATCTTCAAATTGAAAAATTGATCTTACTCCACCATTTGCCAACATTGAAATCTACAATGTAATCTTCTCTAGATTTTCATATTTGAGCTAGAAAAGGCTATATCACTATTATATAATATTTTTTGTAGTGTAGCGCAGAAATTAAAGTGAATATCAATTATAAAAAGAAATGGTCCCGGTAAAGAAGGGTTGGTATTGAGTCTATTTAACAGCACTTCAGAGTAGGTCCGATGGGCATCGGACCTACCTCTGTTCGATGGATTTAATCACCATCGATTTGCTTTTAGATTCGTGCGGAATTCTTTAAACCCCTTGCATGTATGTTTCAATTTTCGTGCGCACAAATCTTGTACTAAATCGGACGGTCAGCGTGGCGTTGAACCTAAAAGTAGGTCCGATGGGCATCGGACCTACTCCGTTCTCATTTAACAGACATAGAAGCTCATTGCTCATATCTACAAAAGCAATTCTGAGAAAGAGTAATAATATAATTCTAGACATGCTAACAAATATTTTTTTCTGAAGATGGAACAGTAGTACAATTGGTTAGAAAAAAAAGTTTTATGACTGTGGTTACTCAACCTTGCTAGATTTAAAATATATATATATATATATATATATATATATATATTTTGCCCTAAATCCTAAACTCGGTATAATTTTTTTAAGAAAACGTAAATTTGACCAAATTATTGGGTTTTTCTAACACATCTTAGAGATGAATTTTAGAAATTAAAAAATCAAGTTGTTAGAAACAAGATGGATTGTTTTTTTCTCAATAAATGAATCAGTATGTATTAATGTTTTAGTTTCATTGGAGAGAGGCTAACGGTCCCACTTATTTCTACAAATTACACACCAACATATTGGCCTCTCCCATAGCGGATCGAGTGAAAAAAGAGAGAAGGAAGAAAAGGAGATGATTCACGGATTCACAACCCGTTGAATCAATAGTTGGATTCTAGTAATTTTTAGATTTTTTATAACTTATGGAACTGAACTATTTATTCGATTATTGCAATATCATACTAAAATTGAATTATTAGTTTGATCTCATTTATGAATTAAAGAAAAAGTAATACATTTTTCTAGGTTATGTTTGGATGACACAACAATAGAGGCTATTTTAGAAAAGTAGCTATTCGAAATAGCAATGTGTATCTAAACAACATTTTTGTTATTCGGAATAGCTAAAATAGTTATTATTCTCTATTCCTTGTAAATGTTGAAATATCTACTATTCGGAAGTGTGAAAAGAGAAAAAAAAATGCTTCATTTTTAGATTTCTGCTAACACAGTCTCGAAATGACAAATTTGACACCACTTCTGTTATCTCTACGTCGTGACAATTCGTTTGAGATCCCACTTGCCTATCTTTTCTCTTAATTAGCACCTTGTTAACAATATTATTTATTGGTCACAGCTATTCATTATTTCAAATATACAATCCAAACAATATTTTTACTAATCCGAATAGCATCATTTTCACACTAATATAAAAGTCACTATTTTTTTTTTCTATTCTCATTTACTATTTTTAAATTTCACTATTCTAACTACTTTAGCTCATATTCAAACGTACCCCTAATAATTAAATTTTTTAATTTCTAAAAAAAAAAATTGTTAGTGCTCATTATGAGCACGACCTGTACAAATATCTATTTGATTCCGACCCAAGTCCCCAGGAGAGAGGTACTAGTTGGGTTAGTCGCAAGCTACCATCACTAGCCAATTAAATTAGCCCTCCCTAAGAAGCGTTGAGGCATCGCAATCTCTTCTCAAAAGCATGATCAAACCCCGGCCAATGCCATGTCTCTATTTCTATCCAGAGAACATAACCAGCGATACATCCCGATCAAGGTCACCGACTTATTAGAGTGCATGTGGTCACACCACACACTTGCATTGTATTGTGATGAGTAGCTATTGGTTTTATATATTTTTTTTGTGGTGCGTGCAAGTTCGTTCAAAAAGGCCAAATTGGGTTGTTCGCCGTTAATTGGACGAGGCTTGTCGGGTTGTTTTGGAGCTTGACAACAACACCTGCCATGGCTGTGTTCTCTTGTTGTTATACCTCTCTCTCTCTATAAATATTTGTTTTTTATTTCGGTATACTGACAGAGACACTGTGATCTAGGCGTGCAAACCGACGAATATTACGGATCCGTATACAAATTTTTGTAAAATTCGAATATTCGAATACATACTCTTAGGGTTTTTAAGAAAAGATCAACATTGAAAAAAATAGTATATTATCGGATCCGTATATAAATTTTTGTGAATTCGAATATTCCAATACAATATTATTTAAATACGAATACAAATAGAAATATAATTTATGCGATACAAACACGGATGATATATTTTCGGAAGTAGATACAAATAGTGGTAACCATAACAAATAGCATATTATCGGATCTAGTTTACAATTGATACGTACAAAATTATCTCATAAAATGAAAGTATAAAATTAAAAAAAGAGTGCAAAATACTAATAGTTGATATCACAATAATCAGTGTGTGGTCTAGCGGCAGAGATTATATCCTCCGTGAGGAGAGGTTATGAGTTCAAAACCAGATGAGAATTAATTAATTTGAAAGTGCTTGACTTAATACTAAATAATTTAATTAATACAATCTAACCACTTGACTTAATACTAAATTAATTTAGAAATTTTGCATGTAAACGCAACACTTATAAATTTAGATCAATTTAAACGGTTTATATATATAAAGGCTAATATCAAAACGTTTGTTCTGGAGCCGTGGTGCAACCAATTGGCTTTCTAATTTTCAAAGTCCAAATGGTCGATCCAAACTGTTAGATGTGATCTTTATATTAAAATGTGCTTGGAGACCAAATTTTACAATTTTTGCAATTTTTTTACTATTTATTAAGTAGTTTTAAAATTGCTGATTTTAATCAGCAGTGAAAAATTTCCGGATCATTTGAAAACAACGATTTTAAAACTGACTTAATAATTAGTAAAGAAATTTTCAAAAAAGTAAAATTTGATCTCCAAACACATTTTAATATAGATTGAATGTTGAACGGTTTGGATGGACTATTTGGACTTTGAAAATATAAAATCTGAAGTGTGGTTGCCCTCTTAATATTATATTCTTGACAAAATAGATACGGATACGTGGTTTGCCCTCTAAAAAATAAAGTTCACTGTATGATATCTTATATATAATTGTATGATTTGTATTAGAAGTTATAGAAATATATTTTTATCTGTAATAATAATAAAATTATTTTATTTTAAGAAATATTTTTTTGGAGAATATTTAAAATATTGTTTTATTCTACACTTTGACCCAATTTTTTTATTTGTAACACTTAAAAAAAATAGTTTAAAGGTAACATGTCTTTGTTAAAACCTCGAAATTTAGCATGCATGCAGATTAGATATACGCACCTCTCACGAGAGGTGCGCAAATTTAATCTGAATATGTCTAGAAAATAGCAAATAATTGTATTGTTTTGGGTAAATGAAAAAATTCGATGTTGTAACTCAATCTATATAACAATGAAAAGATATTTTCGATATTGACTGGGCTGTCAAGTTATGAAAAAAAAATCAATAAATAAAATGTGTAAGGCACGCATGTCGACCAACTGTTCAACCAAAATGTCACCTTCGATTTGACTGACCGGGTCACTTGGCAATTTAGCATGATATCTCCGAGTAGAAAAAGATGTCTCTGGGAAGAGTTTAATACCGGTATATATTTACTCATCTGTCAATATCAGTGCATGCATATCCATTAGCCGTCAAGTTCTTCACATTGGCGGTACGGAGAAATAGATCAGATCCGCATCTAAAAGCATCTACATCTAAATATACTATCATAGTTTTAATTTGACACAGCAGTTTATAATCTAATTTCAGATATGTGAGAAAATTTCTATTTAAAAACTATGCAATAAAGTTTCTATTAAAAACTGTTTATAAATTCTATACTGATCAAATTTTGCTCAAATTATTTCTGCTTTTAATTTGTTGCTAACGTGGCTTAGTAGAAACTCTAAAATTAATTTCAGGAATGTGAGAGAGAGAAATTTTAGAGACCTTAATTTCTAAAAAGAGATTAACAGTATTTAGAAACTCATTTGAGTTGCTGGGATGTAGATGCTCTAAAGCCCAATGCACCAACTGATATATGGAAATATTTTTTTAAACATG
>JAJGRW010003428.1:0-21443 GCA_025461045.1 Carex parvula
TAATTCAGGTATCTGATAATAGATCAAAATCATTTGAATTGACAGCTCAATAAAAGAGAGACTGCAAGCAGGTTCTGCTTTTCTGATGCTGCAGTGATTCAATTTCCTCTAAATTCAGCCAAATAACAATAATTCAATATCTAAAATTAAAAAATAGTAATTAAGAAAAGAAGCACGTAGAAGTTAAAATACTAAAATAAAATATGGATATATATTTGTAAAATTCAAAAGACAAGCAGACAGAAAAGCAGTTAAAAATCACAGCCTCACAGGATATGACTAGTCAAATCACTGAGACCTGATAAAATAATATGCTCTCAATAAAAAGTTAGAAAAAAAAAAAAAAGAAGAACAGAGAAATTCAATGGGTACAAACTCATAAAGTGTTGATTTGAACAGAAAAATGGACCCAGAGACAACTGGAGAAGACCAGTTATACAAGTTTGAAATTTTATGACTGGTACGGCTGTTTTCAGAAGAAATTTGGTCTTCAGTCGCAGTGTGTCCGATCAAATTTAAATTTATGTTCCTCTGAGGAAATAAATTGCTAGCTTTTGAGATGTGTCTCTGTTCATCTAGGTTCTGTTTTTATTAGAAATGATGTGCATATCAGGACAATGTCATGTTAATTGGAGTGGTACAATTTGGTTGTATCGTTTAAATTCCAATCACACTCACGTGCGGAATCAGAATTGTTATATAATTTTTTTTATGAAGAAGATTATTAGTATAATATTTTTGCAAATATAAAAATTAAAAAATACAAAACTGAAATTTTCATTTCATAGAGAGTACTTAATTAGCAATCCTTTCCCTCTGATGAGTATATTTTTAGTGCAAAATAACAAAACATTAGTAGAGTTTACTGTTAAATGTTAAGTTTTTGTTCCATCCATGAGTATTCTAATAGATGTATGTTTCTGTCTTCCTTAGAGTAATTATGATTATGAGAATATATGAAGAACAAATTCTAGACCTTTCTGCCGGAGGATCATTTACAAACATACAAGTATGCGATGCAACAACGTTCATCAACGATGCATGTCAAATCTGAGCTATGCCGAATCCTACAAGGACACGACAAGAACCACGCCAAGCCTACGCGAAGCCAATGACGTTTACCTCGTTGAAAAGCTCGACGCCTCGTACGAACGAGTGCGTGATATCTCGAAAATGAAAATATCTCGACATATGTGAGTATTTTGAAATTTAAATTGGTATAGATTAAAACTTTAAATTGCTAAATTTATCTCAAACTTATTGAATTGACAAAATTAAGAAATGACAATATTAATTGTTAAAATCATTTTAGAATCGCCATAATAGAGACATAAAGATATAAATTGTTGTTGTTATAGACAATATTGAGATGTGGTAATATTAATTGCAAAATCTATTTTACATGACTAAATTGCCATAACAAAAGATATGACACTATAGATTATTGTTGTTGTTCATGATGAATTGCTTTGTTTGATAAATATGTATATTTGAGATATGGTGCTTTAATGTCTATATTATTCATGTTAATTGGTTTTGATATATTTTGAAATTATGTCTTGTTTTTAAGTTGTATGATCATCATGTTATGAGCTATTTAATATAAAATATTCGTGTATCATTAAATTTAATTACATTCCTTCAAAGGATGCATGATAATTGAGAATCATATAATTTCATAATTGCTCAAATAGATAAGTAAACAAAATATAATTCCAACCATTCAAATTAATGTAAGATATTAGACAAAATAAACTCTTCAAACTCTCTAATAATTAACTAGATAGTTTCCAAAAGAGAATTCCTAAATTCCAAATATGGTTAGATATGATCTTAATGACTAAAATTATGTAATTATCAATCTTTCCATACTCAAAATCCTCTTTATTATCTTGTTAATCATACCAAGAATTCAACATTCAATTATGGACTATCAAATCTAATATTTAATACCAAATCTTATGAAGATTATGTTAAGGCTATATTTTTCATATGTCTTGACCACATCATGCATCTCATAATTATGACTATATTCCTAATTGCAATATCTAATTTTATGAGAATAATCAATAAATTCTAAATAAGAAAATTGAATTTCCATATCTCATGAGAATCTTGATCGAACAAATAATTTCAATTCCTAAATATCAAATTGAGTATGCAATTGCTAAATTATCCCCTTATGAGAAGAATTTAATTTGATCAAATCAATAATTTCAATTCTCAAATGATAAATCATAGAATAATTATTTTAGTACCCGCGCTACAGTACCCGCACTGTACCCGCACTTCCATAACTGTAAGGTTGCGGTCCCCACAACTACCGATCTAACTAACAATGTTATCGGACCTTCCATTTTGAATTTCAAATGTTCATTTCTCTCCGTTTTTTCCTTTTTCAAAGGCTGATGTCATTTTGAGGCGATTTTAGGTCGATTTGGAGGCGATTTCGAAACTGGAAGCGATTTTGTGTGGTTCTCACAAGTTTAATCGGTGTTTTTGAAATGTGATCAGCTAGATTAATATTGTTTCTTTTTTATTTTGTTTTTGTTCTAGTGAATTAATAATGATATATCGTTTCGTTTCTATTTCATATACACAATCGTGTTTCAATGTTGCTGGATTTTGAGATGTTTGTGACAATTTAATTTGCGAAGATGATGTAATTGTCTATTATGTGTTCAGATATAAATACTTGGTAGTTTAGATATAAATACTTGATGTGTTCAGCTATAAATACTTGGTAGTTGAGATATAAATACTTGATATGTTTAGAAATGAATACTTGATGTGTTCAGAAATAAATACTTGATGTGTTCAGATATAAATACTTGGTTGTTCAGAAATAAATACTTGATGTGTTCAGATATAAATACTTAATGTGTTCAGATATAAATACTTGATCTGTTCAGATACAAAATTCATTTTAATAAAATGGCAGTTACAATTTAAAGTTAAAAAAATTAATAACAACCAATTATTAAAAATAACGTTATATGGTTTAAATTATTTATTTGAAAAATATATAATAAACTTCCGTTGGACCGATTATTTATATGAATTCATATAAAACCATAGAGAATACTAATAGATTACAATTAGTGCAACATATATACATATTGTCTTTTGTACACATGCAATCCCATGTGATCCATATAACATATACTCCTCAAGATCCAATACAATGTTTGTATAAAAGTTATGTCCTTACCATTTAGTAACCATGCGATCAAGGTTTGGCCTAAGTTTCGTAAAGTTGAGCTCATGTTGCCAAAGCTCTTGGTTATGATCTAGTTTGGACCAAAATTCATACAAACTAAAGCGTATTAGATCCAACATATCAAAAAAAAAGTTTCATGTGATCCATGACATGATGCCTCTTGGTTAAAGGTCTTCAACATTTCAACTCAAATACTTTTTTAAGATTCTTATTCATTCAACGTAATATAGATATAAATAATTTAGTTCGTAAGTATAAATACCACACCCTTATAGTTATAAATACTTTATTTCGTAAGTATAAATACCGCAAGAATAGATATATAAATATTACCCGCACATAAGCTAAGTCAATATTTTTTGTTGACAATTTTAGTGGTCCTCACATGCCGTTTGAGTGGTCCCCTAATGCGGGTACGATGCTAGGATTTAAAAAAAAAGGTGCGGGTACGGTTATTTAAGGAAAATTCATATATCATATATGTAGTTCATTGTGTAGATATAAATACTTGTCTTGTATAGATATAAAACCTCACAATGTTACTATTAATACTTGTAGAACAAAATTACAGTTTTGGAACGGTTGTGTGGTCCCCTAATGCGGGTACAACGCGAGGATTTTTCAAACAAAGGTGCGGGTACGGTTATTTAAGGAAAATTCATATATCATATATGTAGTTCATTGTATAGATATAAATACTTGTCTTGTATAGATATAAATACTTCACAACGTTACTATTAATACTGGTAAAACAAAATTATAGTTTGAAACGGTTGTGTGGTCCCCTAATGCGGGTACGACGCGAGGATTTTTCAAAAAAAAGTGCGGGTACGGTTATTTAAGGAAAATTCATATATCATGTATGTAGTTCATTGTATAGATATAAATACTTGTCTTGTATAGATATAAATACTTCACAATGTTACTATTAATACTTGTAAAACAAAATTATAGTTTTGGAACGGTTACGGTCCCCACAAACAGTTATGACAGTTTAAGTGCGGGTACAGTGCGGGTACTCATATCAGCTTCCTAAATCATAATGACCAAATTTCAATTAAATTGAGTAGATGACTCCATTTAACATATCATGCACAATATTAAACTTCTATATTCTTGTGTAGTGCATATATATTAGCTGTAATTGTCATATCTTTTAATCTATGCCTAAGTTGTTTTGTGAGGAATGAGTTATGGTGACTAACCACATAAACACTCGTATTTTTGGTGGTACAGGTAGGGTCCACCAAATTAGTTCTGATACTAAAGGTAATACTCCCCTAAAGTTAAGAAATTTATATAATGAATGTGTATTGAACTTCCTTGTTTGATCCCATCGCCAAGCTAATTGATCCTGGGTTGATGTAAACAAAATTGTACTAATGATGTGAAGAATCTCAGCCCAATCTATCAAATCAACTATTTCCAGTGGTCGTCTAAACTGAACCCTCAGCCCTTGTGAATTAATAACTTCACTAAAAAGGATGTGTTTATTACTACATTTACTATATACTATAGGGTAACTAGTAGTTAATGAACATTCCTTATGTTAGATATCAGTCTAAAACCTACATTGTGATTGACTACCTGGTATATATTGTACACTAATAGCTCCAATATGTTCTAAACTAGAGATATTTTTCCAGAATGGAGATGGAGGGGTGTGGTATGCAATATATTTATGGATGATAATGTTTTTCCAAGTAGCATGGTAGTCAGGATTTTTAAACCTCCACCACCATTTTAATAATAATGCACTATTCATATCTTTAAGATTTAAGACCCCCATTCCTCCAAATTGTTAGCTAAGCATACATTTTCCTAACTCACTAAAGCATATTTCCTTTTTTCTGTTCCTTACCATAAGAACCTCCTTCTAATTTTTATCTATTTGATGAAGTACAGTAATTGAAATTTAAATACTAATAGAGCATATAAAGGGATGGAGGATAAGGCTAAATTCACTAAGGTAATCTCCCACCTATAGAAAGAAGTTGACTTTGGCAACTAGGTAGTTCTGGCTTCAATTTTATCTACTAAAAATTGCCAATCACTAACCGCAAGTTTTTTAATGTGTAAAGGAAGACCTAAGTATTTGATAGGGAATTTGCCCCATTGACACCTAAACAATTGATTTAAAATGGGATTCGGAAAATTTTTTAGAAAAGGACGATTAAGATAACAATTATATGCGCTTAAGCTTAATTAATTTCCTGTTTAAAAAATCTTAGATCTTATTTGGAAATCCAATACAAAAAATTGTAAATATGTAATGTTAGAAAACGCTTCACATTAGTATAAACATCATATTTTCTTATGAGAAGAGTTCAAATGTATTTATTTTTTGTGTCTCCATATTTTTTTTCTAATAACAAAAATTAAAAAACTTAAACTTTAAAATAAAAGTGCTAGATGGGATTTATTCTATTTTCTCTACATACAAAAAAATTATCACTTTTCAATTTTGACTTTATATGAATCAATAAGTTGCACAATTAACGCTCATAATTTATCCACATCGGTGTATTTTTGCAAGCTCTTAATACTAATGAAAACAAAATTGAAATGTCATGAAATTTTACGTATGCTTAAAAAAATGATATAGATTATGTCTATCGGTTTTATTTAAATATTTAAGGTTTTAATTTTAAATTATATATTATAAAAATAAAGACTTTGAACTCTCTTTTGAGTATCAAATTCTAAACGCATTGTAGATTGAAGTTCTTGTTTTACAATTTTTAAGTAAAGATTGAAAATAGCCATTCAACTATTGTAATATCTACAAAAAAAAATTTCTATGTAGATTTCAAATCTATAACTGATAATTTTTGTTTAAAATTTGCCACTTGAGTAGTGCAAGTTGGGTATCTTCCGAACACTTTCAAATGTAACATGCTTGCTTTGACAGCTTCTACCAAGTTTAAAAAAAATAAAAAAAATGTAACATGCTAGTTGTGGTTGAGACGGATTCAGAGTAGTTCGGAATTTGGAATCTTACTTGACTTTTTTCTGACTGTATTATATACAATTTAGTGTCTCAAATTGTTGGACCAAATATGTAATTGTAATATTCTGAAGTTTTCTAACTGAGACTGATGATGATTATCTAAATTGATAATTTTTAGTTCTGAATCAAACAAATTAACAGTAACGTGGAGCCAATAGAGTTTAGAGGGAGACACTTATCTATTTGTGATCTAAAATTATTTCCAAAATATATTCCTTTTGTCATATTATTTAAATGTTTTTATGAAAGTATACTTATATTTAAAATAATTATACAATTTATGTACTCTAAAAATTTGCCTCATTCTATTCTACCGTCATCGATTCGATTTATTTCTATTTCTGACTCTGTCACTGATTCATCTGACTCCGCACTGATTCGATTTAACAACTTGGACACAAGGAGTCGGATCAAAAAGCTAGCAGCCAGAATAGGACCAAGTAAATTAAAAGAAAACTCAATCCAACACACATCACAAATCCATCCAGAAAAGAGAATACTAGAGGATCTGAAGTAAGGAAAGAAAGAGCATGTCCGTATCATCAAATATTCGTTTGTATAGGCCTTCTAAAGTGCACCAAGCTGGGTGGTGGTAGGGTCAGTAGCTATTAGCTAAAGTGTCATCCTCATCATCTTCTCCTATTCCTCTATACAAAGAATTTTTTATTGACAGAAATTAATATAAAATAATATAAATATTAGAAATGACTACATTAAATTTTATATGTCATAGATAAAACCTTAAAAAAAAAAAAGTTGGTTTGATTCTCTGGAGCTGAATTTTTATTAAGATTCATTAAATTCATCACACTCCAGTGACACCACAACGTTATCAGAACAATTCAAGCATTGGAGCCGAGATAAAAATTCGGATCCATTGTTTGGAGTCCAATATTTTTTAAGATTCCATCTATGTATTAAAATTTTGGAGCAATCATTCTAACATTTTATATTAATTTATATGAATTTCTAAAGATAAAAAAGTATACTCTATATATAATCTTTGTGTGATTGAGATTCAATCGGGCCTGCCCTTTTAAAGCTAAAATCATCTTACCGGACAGTTGGGGACCTCCCCCAATTTGAGCGGTACAGATCTTGTTGAGGTTTAAAGAGAGGTCTCCTCTCCTCTTTTGCCGAAATTTTTATTTATAACATT
Source organism: Carex parvula (assembly GCA_025461045.1). Classification (NCBI taxonomy): domain Eukaryota; kingdom Viridiplantae; phylum Streptophyta; class Magnoliopsida; order Poales; family Cyperaceae; genus Carex; species Carex parvula. The sequence continues at coordinate 7,390 of JAJGRW010003428.1, forward strand.
TTAAAAAAATAAATTAATAAAATAACCATCGATTCTGGTCAATTGTAAATCTAACACGGCCGCAGAACACCGGAGCGGACCCATCTGGGGGAGGCCGCAGAATACCGGAGCGGACCCCCATATGGGTCCGCAGAATGCCGGAGCGGTCCCGGGTCCGCAGAATGCCGGAGCGGACCCTGGTCTTTATATCCCGAAAATGACAGCGAAATTTAATTCCACACTCCCACACCTTCTCTCTCCTGAGTTAGCTCTCTGATCTGTAAGTTTTTTCTCTCTTCTTTTAAATTTTTTATTTTTATTTCAGTAGATTAATAATTTAATTAGAATAATTAATTTAGCAATAATTAAATTAGAATAATTTAATTAGAATAATTAATTTAGTTAATTTTTAATTGTAGGTTTCTTCTGTATTGAATTGAAAAAATGGCTCTTATGGTATCCATCTACACTGGTGGGGATGTTTTAACAGGTCCTAATGGGGTTTACTACAGTATTGGACCTGTTACTGTGATCCCGGTATTGCCAGGTACTGATTATTTGAGACTTAAATCAAGTATATGTCAGAATTTGGGGTTGGATCAGGGTCAGTATGACCTTAAAATTGATGCCAAAATTAGCATGCCCGACTAGTTCGGCACAAACCTGGTTCCAACTATTTCCAATTCAGAATGAGGGAGTCTGACAGGTATTGTATAACCAAACCATGAGTTTTTCTGGGGGTGCATACAAGATAATTGACCTATATGTGGAGGTTACCAGAGCCCGGCGTTCGAATCCAGTTCAGAGGTTAATCCAGGGTCGTAGTCGGGGTAACTCATCCGGCTCTAGTCCATCCCCTGTCCAAATTGACCAACCGTCCAGTAGTCGGGCCCCAGTTCAGAGGGACCGACCCTCCCGTCGGGCCCCATCCCAGACTGACCAGCCTTCAACTATTCGGACCGCTCATTGGGGTCAAACTTGTAATCCGGATAAATCTGATGAAGAAGTGGATCCGGAAATACTAGAGGCAGAGGAAAATTGGGGTCATATTGATCCTGAGGGTATGAGCGATTATTCTGACCAGGAAGATACCGGGCCTGTTCTCGGACTATCAAGGAAATTCAAGATGGATCGCGGGTTTCGGATAATGGATCGCGGGTTTCAGCACCCGATTCATGCTTTCAACGACACATCAGGGTTTATGGAAGCCAATTCGGGTTTGTTTGGAAGTAGGGCAGAGTATGAGAATGAATTGTCCGAGGGACAAACATATGACTCAAAAGAGGAAATGAAGAGCGCAATTGCCAGGTTTCACATCCTTTGCAACAAAGAGGTTGAACCTACGCACAGTGACCGCACAAGAATGAGGTTCAAGTGCAAGGACAGTTACTGTGGGTGGTACATACTCGCAAGGGCCACCGGTTATGGAACACAATGGCGTGTCTCCAAATGCCCAACACAACATTCATGCCACGCGGATGCGACAAGAACAGATCACACCCAGTTGTCAGCTGCTATGGTTGCCGAGTGTATATCCGCTCACATAAGGAACGATGTCGACTTGAGTATTCAGGCTGTCCGAATTGCTGTTGCTGAAAGGTACAACGGTCAGATACCGGCGTACAACAAACTATGGCGTGGCCGTGAGTTGGCAATAGCCCGTCAATTTGGCAGTTGGGAGGGGTCATACGCTCTTGTAGTTCCATTGTTGGAGGCAATCAAAAGAAGCAACCCAGGTACTACATTGTTCCTTCAATTTTTACGTCATTTCATTATCAATCAAAAATTGAACTTATTTTTTTAAATTTATTGACAGAAACATTGTTTGAGGTGACCTCATATCCCACTGGTGAACCTGGACCATGGAGGTATTTTCATAGGGCGGCTTGGGCATTTGGACCGTGCATAGCTGCTTTTCAACATATCAGACCGGTCATCACAGTTGATGCATGTTTCCTGTCAGGCCGGTATAAAGGTAACTAATTTGATTGTTTTCACTTAATTTATTTTAGTTGATTTCGGCTCTTACAAAATTAATTTTACCACAGGCAAGCTGTTGATTTCAACCGGGTACGATGCTGAAAATCAGCTCCTCCCGTTGGCTTTTTCACTGGTAGAATCACAGAGTTATGACAATTGTGCGTGGTTCATGAAATGGTTGCGCCTAAATGTAATCCGCTCCAGATTCATGTGTGTCATCACTGATAGGGGAAAGGGTATCAAGAAGGTGTTCAGACAAGATAATTTGGGGTGGAACGAGGAGGATGAGGATCAATGTGTTCACCGTCTTTGTGCTACTCACATAGCCGAGAACATGAAGAAGAACGGTTGCAGTGATAAGGCAATCCGTTTTTTTAGAATATGTGTGGCTAAGAGGAAGATGAGGAGGTACGAGCAAGGAATGCAAGCAATGGGGCAGGCATGTGACATTGCCCTCAATTTGCTGGACGGTGTAGGTAAATATTTGGATCAAAATGAGAACGAGTGCCCCAAACCATGGAAGATATTCCAAGCACTGGACGGTGGTTACCGTTGGGGCATCATGACTACAAACGGGTCCGAGTCGCTTAATAAGGTCTTTAAGTCCTCTCGTAGGCTACCGGTTGCAGCAATAATTGAAGACACATTTTACAAATGTATGACATGGTTTGCGCAAAGGAGGGCCAAAGCGAAATGGGAAGTCAGTCAAGGTCAACAATTCTCGTGTCGTGTGCATCAGGTACTTTTATTTGTAGTTCTTTCTTCATAATTTTTAATGAACTTTGTTAAAAAAATCTGACTTCTTCATTATTTTTTAATTTTTCGTAGCTGATCAACAAACGGTTCGAGAGGTCCGATAAAATGAAGACGCTGGGGGGCTTTGGAAACAACAATGAGTTCGAGGTAACCTCCACACAGGAGAGAGTTCACGCTTTCATACCTGACGATTCTGGTCGGTTTACCAAGGCCAATTACAAATACACGGTGATAATCGGGGATGATCACACGGTAACTTGCACGTGCCAGAAGCCTCAATTGGAGAGAATACCGTGCTCTCATGTTCTGTCCGTGTGTCGTCTCCGAGGCATCGACCCTGGCGTCTTTGTAAGTCACTACTATCACATCCATACACTGATCAACACATGGAGCGCTCAATGGCATGTATATGGAAATCAGTCGGAATGGCCGCCACACGATGGCCCGGTCCTTGTTCCAGAGAAAAAAAATATTTCTGTGGGCAGAAGACAGCACGACAGAATTTCGATGTGGATGGACGTTCTACATAATAGGAGAAGAGGACACCAAGCCTGCCGAGATACACAAGAAAGACAAAACAGAGCTGCTCGAGCTGCACGAGATTGAGAGTTAATGTTGTTTTTTTAATTGTACTTGTAAAAATGTTGTTTATTTTCGGTTAATTAGACGTATTTGTAATTTCCGATAACATTAGCATTGTTCTATTGTATGCTTCTTTATATGGCTCCTTGTTCTATTGTAATGTTTCTTTTGATCAAACAAACGACGAACAACAATTTCAGATTAAACGATATTTCAAACATAAGTAATTACACACAACTTCCAGTACAAACTTTGATAAAATTTTCAAAACAAAATCATAATCAACTTCAGAATCAGATAAAAAAAAAAAAAAATAGGGTCCGCTCCGGCATTCTGCGGACCCATATGGGGGTCCGCTCCGGCATTCTGCGGCCTCCCCCAAATGGGTCCGCTCCAGTGTTATGCGGCCGTGTTAGATTTAGAATTGACCGAAATCGATGGTTATTTTATTAATTTCTTTATTTAAAATGTTATAAATAAAAATTTCGGCCTCTTTTGAGTCTTTGACGAGTACATGTCACTAATTAAGTCAGAAGTTGAAAACTGTACCAAACTATGGTCCAGTTTGGCATCTTTTGTACAATCATTGAGGGATGCAAAAGCAAGTCAGCGTTGAAATTTCAGATCATTAATTACTTTCATAATTTTGCTGTTTACCTGTTTCCCACAAATATCTTGTTTAATTGGCCTGTTTCATTTTTTTTAAATAATTAATAGTTCTTTCCATAAAAGCTCGGCGCATTAGGAAAATCAGGTATTGTATTCAAATATTTTATTTGCAACAAATTATTTTTTACTATGTGTGTAGACTGTAGAGCATCGACATTGGTAGTTTTATTTCAATTACAAATCATAGGTAGCAATGAAATTTGCAATTTCAATAATGTATGATAATTTCATAAAAAGACAGATTTATTTTTAAAACGCCATGTTGACAAAAATATTAATTCATATTTATTCATCTCTTACAGAAATTAATTTCTAAAACGTATGAGAATTTTTTCTAATTTCTGAACGCTAAAAGCAATCAAAATTAATTGTATAATTTAACTTATATATATATATATATATTCTAATTTCAATCTAATTTTGTGAATGTGGATGTATGAGATAAGGATCAACCCTAGTTGCTGTCACTGAAAGATGTGGCTCTCAAAGTCCATGTTGGACCTTGCTCTCTAATCTCTACACAAAAGAAACCCACTTTGATGTGATCTCCTATAAAGCAGAAAAATTACCCAATTTCTCCCTCCCAATAGAATTTTAATTTGGTATAGGTTATATTGACCGTGCTGAACTATAATCAAATAAAGAAAATAAAATTTTGAATATGTTTCTTATAGTTTAGATATGTTTCGTGTTAAATTATGTTGGAATTGAAAATAAAATTGATTATTTTCATCAAATAAATTGAAAAATTGATGATTCAATTTTACACTACTTAATTGATATTGTGAAATGATATGAACAAAAAGAAAACAATATTTTGAGAAAAATAATGTTTTTTTGAACTTAATAGGAGAGTTCAGAACTAAGATATATCATATATCTATATTCTTCTGTTGACAACGAAAATTAATTATTTATTTAATTAACACAAATCATGTTGCTCCACGACGTCCTATTCTATACAGGCTAAATTATTTTAAAAAAAATGATCTGTAGAACGATACCACATGGATTAAGGATGATCAAGGATGTTTTCCAACCGTTCAATGCCTCATAAATGATCAAAATTTGCTTAATCTTAGTGGAAATAAAGACGCGGGAATTATAATTGGGAACGCGTAGAGACTCTACAATCATCCTAGCCACCTACATCGATAACAGAAGCTGATATGTTTTTTTATAATTCAATCTTGTATATCAGATCTACAAAAGCCTATTTTTCAAAATTTCGTTCCCCTTTAATTTAAGCGGAGAAGAAATTTGGTGCCTTCTCTCAAATGGATGCACACTGCCTACGGATTTAAATGCCAAAAATCAAGTAGAATCTTATTTTGACGCCTCAGCCTTTTTTATTTTGTTCAATTTGCTCCTTAACTTAGTTTTTCTTTTTGGCTAGAATGACAATATATGCCACTGATTTCCATCTATGAGAAGCCAAAATAAAAAAAAATTCAAAGAAAGGAGCTAACCATTAAACATATATAGTTGTAGTCAATTCACTAATTTATCAATTTGCAGTGTGTGATCAGTTCACTCATTTATCAATTTGCAGTGTGTGGTCAATTCACCATGATACCACTTTACAGTATATAGTCAATTCACTCATTTAATTTTTTTGAAAATCCGATATGTACAATTATATTAATTTGAATCAATGCTTAGTATCAATACACTTAATATAGTTTAATTTTACATTACATATTCTACAAAAAAACTTAATTGTAAAAAGAAAAAAATCAACTTCTTAACAAATTTCTCATGTATTGTTTAAAATTTATATTCTAAATTTTCTCATGGGTTAAAAGACCTCGAGAATTCACAAATTGATATTTCTATTAACAAAATCAAACATTCTCATTCCCATAAAAATTCCCTATTGACAAATATGCTCTAAATAAATCTAACATACAAAAAGGAACCACTTGTACCATTTTTAAGCTAACCAATCAAATGCCCTAGTTCAAATTATAACAAATTCATAATGACCCGGTAACAATAAAACCTCAACAAATTTAGAACCTACATTGAGTATACAACATCATGCCTTACCTTATTTTTAGTATTATAATTAAACTTCTAAACTCTTTTCAAAAATTAAGGTCCTAAAGTAATTCATCTGCTTCCAGTTGATATATGATCAGGTCAGAAAAATGATATCGAGTTCATTGAATTCAAACAACCAATTAGACACATGGTTTGAGAGGCAGCAAAAAAATTCTTGAAATTGAGCTTATTGACTTTGAAGAATTTAGTTCAAAGTCAATAAGCCCAATTTCAAGAAAATTGTGAAATTGGGATCGATCACAAACCATGAAGATCTAGCTAAGACACATTTTTTTGACTTTGAACTTATACCAATTTAGTTCAAAGTTCAAAGTCAATAAGCCCAATTTCAAGGATCGATCACAAACCATGTGAAATTGGGATCAACATTTGCGGCGACCCAAGTTGTCTTAGCTAGATCTGACATTTGGGTAAATTAAGAGAAAAAAAAAAACATTAGAGCTGTTTGATAGAAAGGATCGATCACATCATGCAGTATCAAAGTGTAGACGGGTAAACGAAAGTCCAAAAGAAATATAGATAAACAAGAACCTGATATGACCAAGCGCAACACTGACTGAACAAAACAAATTACGGTTTACAAACCTTTTTTTATTAGTGGCTAAAATACTTTTGGCAAATTCTTCTATGGACGTGAGGATCTATTTATAAAATAAGCATATTTTCATTTTCAAAGTTCAAACAGTCGATCCGACCGTTCAACATTATCTCCATATTAAAATGTACTTGGAGGTCAAATTTTACATTGTTTTGAATTTTTTTACTATTTATTAAGATGGGTACAAAATTCAATGGTCTTAATTTGACTAGTTTTGTAAAATACTTCATAAATAGTAAAAAAATTCAAAAAAATGTAAAATTTGACCTCCAAGTACATTTTAATATGGAGATAATGTTGAACGGTCGGATCGACTGTTTGAACTTTGAAAATGAAAATATGTTCATTTTACAAATAGGTCCTTATGTTCATAGAAGCATCCTCAATACTTTTTATTGGTATTTGCAATTAAGAAATAAAAAGAGTTAACATATAGAAAGAAAAAAAAATAAAAGAAAATTCGAACATCCGAAAAATAACCCTAAAATCCCTAGGATTGTCTAGAGGAAAAAACAATCATCTGTTGACTATGTACGCAAGGAACTTTTTTGAAAGAAGACTATGTAAGAAAATATTATCATGGTCATGATTTTGTTTGAGATAGAATTACCAAATCATAAAATCCCCTCCATCAGAACGCTCCAAAACGAACCCGAAGACATGCGACACAAGTCGTCCAAGAAGCCCTAGTAGTCAATGGTCATATAACCCTATTCAAGCTAGGCCACTAAACCAAACACGTGATAATTTTTAAATTGAAGGTATATGTGAGATAAAAGGAGAAGTAGGCGGAAGAAGAAAAGGTGCTCAACTGACGAGTTCTCAGTTCTCTACAGTTAAAAAGTAGGGTGTCATAGGGTACGATACGGATTAGGCAGAAGTATTTTTATATCCGTATTTGTCATGATAATAAAAAAAAAATCTTTACTCTTCTTTGTACCCGATAAGTTAACGAAAAAAATTATTCATATGTGTTTTTTCGAATATGGTACGGGTCAGATAAACAGATAAAATAATATCATTGACATCTTAATTTGTAGTTTCTATGAAATATTTTCAAAATAAGAAAAAGAAAAAGAAATTAATAATGAGTACAACTACTATGCATCATGAAATTTAATAAAGTATAAAATTTTATTGTATCATATATCATTTACATACAAATAATATATATATATATATATATATATATATAGATGAGCTAATATGCTTTGCAAAGTAAAACACTCTCTTTACTTCGGGCCATAGTTTGCATTTTGAAAATTCAAACAACCGATCCGAACCGTTCAACATGTTCTAAATATTGAAATGTGCTTGGAGACTAAATTTTACATTTTTTTGAATTGTTTACTATTTATTAAGCCACTTTGAAAATCGCTAATCCGGTGGTCCAGAAATTTTTACTGTTTTTTAGTGTTCATAGTGGATCAGCGATATTCAAAGTGGCTTAATAAAAAAGTAAAAACATTCCAAAAAATATAAAATTTAGTCTCCAAGCACATTTCAATATTTAGAACATGTTGAACGATTCGGATCGGTTGTTTGGATTTTCAAAATAAAAATATGGCCCGAAGTAAAGAGGGTGTTTTACTTTGCAAAACACAATAGCCCATCTCTCTCTCTCTCTCTCTCTCTATATATATTGAGAGAGAGAGAGTTGGGCTACGGTATTTTGCAAAGTAAAACGAGTGTTTAACTTCACGTCTATATTTTCAATTTGAAACTTCAAAACGTCAATCCGAACTGTTCAAATTGATCTCCATATTAAATTGTGCTTGGAGACCAAATTTTACATTTTTTTGGAAATTGTTTACTATCTTTTAAGAATTTTTGAAAATCGCTGTTTTTCAACAAATCCTGGACCATCAAAAACAACAATTTCAAAAATTTTAAAAGAAATAGTAAAAAATTTTCAAAAATGTAAAATTTGGTCTCCAAGTACAATTTAATATGGAGATCAATTTGAACGGTTCGGATCGACATTTTTAGACTTTGAAATCACAAAATATGAGTGTGAAGTAAAACACTCGCTTTATTTCGTGAAGCACCGTGGCCCAACTCTCTCTCTCTATCTATAATATAAATATTTTTACATTTATAGAATAACGGTAAGAAATGGTCGTTTTATCTGTGCTCTTGTCTGTGTGCGATAATTCGAATTGGATAAATGAAAAAAGGGTGTCATGATACCCTAGTTAAAAGTCGGAGAAGAGAGAGTGAGAGAAAGTCGGAGAAGAGAGAGTAGAGACGGAATGGTAGAAATCTCTAAAATTGTTGACTAAAAATTTCCAAGTTTAGCTCCTCATTGTCTAAGGCGGGGACAAAGTGTTGGAAATAAGTTGACATGGGATACAGAAGGAAAGAGAATTTTAAAAAATAATACAAGTAAATTGGTTATAAGATTTTTATAATTGTGTGTGTCAACAGAGTCATATTTATACATATCATAGATGGTTTACAAGATACTTCTAGAATATACATGCATAGTTTAGTGTATTCTAGATTTAAATATTTTTATACATTATGTTAAAGTAATTTAGTGAATCGGAGAAATGAGCACCAAAGTGGGCTTTGGGCCTTATTGTTATGCAATAGCGGATGTTCTCTTATGGGCCGACTTCAAACTTCACTTAACATTGTATATTAATTTATGCACTATCATTGTGGCCTTTTAGAATTGTGATTGAATGACAACTAAAAGGATTTATGAGGCAGTTAGAAATTGCCATTGAAAGGCACATATTGTGAACAAATTACTTCATCACATTGACTTTTCATAAAAAAGAAAAATACAATATTAAAAAAACGATGAAAAAGGAAAACAAAAAAATAGAGTTGGGGCCAAATGACACTTTGTCAATGCATGACATACTTGAAGGAAGTTGACTGATGCTCAACTCTACAAATTTAAAAAAGAGGACATGGAATAGCTGATTAAGGTTCTTCTTAACAAACTTGGCAGGAGACCACTTTGAAACACTCACTTGACATTCAAATGAGAGGCAATCATCCTTGACATACTTTGAGTGATCTAATTTGGTTTTCCGCATAAGTTCAATTGCATTCCCATCATTCTTCCTACAATATCCCTGATTTTTGTATGAGAACACTAAACGTTTTCCACTTGGATCAATTAGGCTTATTTGACCATCTAGTTTCAGTGGGGTGACTGTTTCAGTGACAAGCCTGATACGCAATGCCACCGTATCACTGTCATAAGCATTATAAAATCTTGGGTAGTAATTGACGGTCCACCAGTGGCCAGCCCATGGAACATGCCACAATCGATCCAAAAATTCTGTGAACAGTGCTTAAGTTGTGAGTAGCTCTCGATTTGGCACGATAGCTTGTGCTGAATTTCTCCATAGTACATATGACCTCCTTTTCTGGTTTGATTGGGTCCATCTTAACTGAGGCATCTATTATTGACGCTGTACTTTTCATCTGGCATTATAATGAAAGTACTATTGTTAGTGTGAAATTTTTTGTATTAAAAAAACACAAAAGAGAACTAAAGCATTGCATTTGCTACTGCTTGTTTTGTATTTCCTAATTTTATGTCATTGGATGCTTGTATTCGTTTTATGTCTTTTGTGTGTGACAAATCGAAAAAGTTGTTTCTATGCAATGTGTTTTGCTGTTTTGATAAACTTGTAATAAAAAAGAAAAAAAAAAAAAAACTGGTAATGGGTTGATATCCATCTTGTAGGTAACTTGGTACTGCTCTGAGAATCAGTACCAATAGGGGTTATATGTGCCAATTTGTAGGAGATTGTTTGGGTTGTTTTGCCTTTTCTTCTTTTCCGGATATTGTTTGAGGTTTTCTTTAATGAAACAGGTAGATGTTGCTACTTTTTTTCAAAAAAAAAAAAAAATAGCACAAGATATTTGCAGTTTGACTACTTACAAAAAAGGAAAATGTTTTTTTGTTTTTTTGCAAAACAATAAAATCATAGATCATCATGATAGACTATATGAAACATGCCTTGGAAGTTTTAGAGGATGATGCGCCCATGGAAAGAATTGCTGTTTGGAGCAAAAAAATCTCTCTCACCTCTTCGCTGGTTGGAGCAAAAAATTGCTGTTAAAATCTACCCGAAAGAATCCTGCGGTATTGAGGCAAAATAATTATCAAGAGTCTGTGTGCAGTTGCAATGTTTTGCTGTTTATAAATGTCAATGAAGAAAGAGTTTATGTCAATTTAAATAGACCAGCTATTGCCTATTGATAGCAACTAATTAAGGAAATTGGATTTTGTCCAAAGGGCTTTGGACAAAATCTCATCCAAAGCTGGGCCTTACCGTTTGATTTTTTTTAAATTCGTGCAAACATATTTAAAACTAATATTTGAATGGCTCTGTAAATCTAAACCATCCGTGTAAATCCGGTTACAACTAATTTTGGATGAAGGTTTTGTCCAAAGCCCTTTGGATAAAAACTCCACCCCCTAATTAAGAGTCCTTATTAGGAATTAATCTAAATCAAGATTCTAATAGAGATTCTCGCGTCAATGATCTAAATTAGTATAAAATCATCTTATTTATAGAGCTTTAACGGTGCTTGCCTGACATTTTCCGATCTACCTTTGCCTGACGGTTGAAACGTGACATGGGTTTCTATCGAGCACCTCTAATCTTAATTTATTTGAAGAAGTTTAGTTGTTAGTTTCGTTGATTCATATTATGTTATATTCAAAATTACAATTAAATATTATATTAACCCGTTATTTGTTCGCTTTTAGTGAAATTGATGCTCATAATAGTAAATAATTTTGTTGGTCGATAATAAGGATAAATAAAATAAGTAAATAACCGATAGAAAAAGGAGTAACATAATATTTGGGTTATGAAAATATTCACACTCTAAATTAAGAAAGAATCCAAAACAATATTATATATAATTATTTATGTATAATGGTATTGTCGATTTTTATGTCCATCAAAAGATTCATTGTGCTAAAAAAAAGATGGATTTTTCTCTCTGATTATAACCTGTACTTAAGATACGGCATAGGAAAAAATTTCATTCTTTTTAGCACATAAATGAATTCAATTTTTTCTTTATATACAGATGTAGTCATTAATGAATTTAGACACATACGGAATTGTATAGAGGAGAGATAATTAAAGATTTAAAGGATAAGAATAAATTAGATATTGAAACATAAATGAATTCACTTTTTCTTTCGATGTGCTCAAGCTCGCGGTGTTGGACAAAATGAATGAGCTGATGGTTTCCCAGTTATTAGAATCTGTACTACATTGAATTCTACGGTGCAAAGGTCTTGGCAGGTATGTAGAACAAGGTTGTCACGCCAGAAATGGGGGTCCTACTTCTTGGCCATACTGTGGTTCCTGGAAAGCACGCACCGTAAGATTTTTGATAACTACAATAAAACCCTAAATGGATAGCACATCATGCGAAGAGAGAGGTAGCACTCTGGTTGAAATACTCTTGATGTGCAAGGCTAGGATTTTCTAATTTTTTGAAGTTTTCTACTATTCGGTTATAAAATGATGTAACATGATGTAAACTGTTGGAATATAACTGATAGCTACTATCGGTTTTTCAAAAAAAAAGATATTGAAACATAGTTTCTCAGCACTCAATGTTAGATTTATTTATTTTGCATTGAAAATAGCACGTCCCTTTCAAATAGCACAAAATCTACACTATTTCTAATTTAGCTTTTGTCTTATATTTCCAACAAAATCTTAATATTACTATCCTTTAACGATTCAAAGACACCCTAAAACATAGAGAAGGTCCAAAAAGAAGAGGCACAAAAAAAAATCATAAAGAAACGGAAATAAATCCGCCGTTATTACGGAAATGTGCTGAAATGAGTATCGGTTGTATTGTGGAAAAAAAAATTTCTTTCCAAAATGCTTGATATATACAATTATACTTTAAATAATATGATTATTATAATTAAATAAAGTTGATTGACATAAACGTTTATTAATTATTATTTATATACTATAAATATTATTTTATAATTAACTAAATTGTATTTAATGAGATGAATATAATCTAATTGTTGTATTTAATAAATAATTTTTTAGTTGTTGCATTTATTAATTAAATGAAATTGTTAACAAAACTTGTATCTATCTATACTTAAATCATATCTCAAATAAAAAAAAACCTTTTCAGATTTACTTTGGCCCGAAATAAAATAATTTGGTGTAATTTGTTAAAAAAAATGATGTCCGGATCAGTTCTGAGGTTTAGTCCCACATGAGTTGTTTAATATAAGTTACAATTCTTATAATATGTATTCATTATTTTAACATGTAATGTGATAAAGTCGTTGAGCGAGCATGAGCGAGTTGGGTATGCTCATGCTCGGCTCATTAGCTTAATGAGCGAGTTGTTAATGAGCATGTTGCCGAGTTGTTTAAAATACATCATTCAAAAACTTATTTTCATTATAGAATTTAACAAATTGTCATAATCCAATCTATTAAACAGTAATAATTAACAAAAAATTGTCCATAAGCAAATTTAACAAAATCAAACAACTATCTTGACCCTACATGTCACATACTCAAAGCTATCTCATTGTCACATACCTACAAATTTGCATTATCAAAACAATAATAAAAATGTAGAATTTAAAATATACAAATTCAGAACTGTACAAATCCAGAACGGTGTATTAATGATCAATTTTTTGTGATCAAATTTTGAGTTATATTTTGAGACTAGTGTATTGATGAGTATGGCCCGAAACCAAAGAAAATTAAGGAATAGTGCATTGATTGGGAATTGTAATTCTGCTTGTTTTAAGAAAATTTGCAAATTCTTAATATTATTTTCTAGATATACTACAGCTATTAGAGAAGAGACTAGATGTGGCAGGATTTATGTACCTTAGTTCTTAATGAGCAGTTATGAGCTAGTTGAGATATGCTCATGCTCAGCTCATTAAGTTAATGAGCGAGTTGTTAATTAGCGAGTTATAGCGAGTTGATAATGAGCGAGTTGTTAATGAGCATTTAGCAAGTGATTATGAGCATTTACTCACCCCTACCCCGAAACAAGGGTTCACGAAACCTTAGTGATTTACAATCAAACATTATTTCACAATTTTTCTCACTTATCGCGCTCAGACTCTTATTCTTATTTTTCTAAAATAAAATCTCACAAGGAAGAAGAGGGGTGAGAAACTTGTCCACTGTTTCTCAGTGCAGAATTTAATTTGAGCTACTTAATTGAAAGAAATCCATTACCGTAACTAAATAATCGCAATATTACAATATCAAGTTAATTATCAATAATAATGAATGCAAATGCTCAAAATTGATAACAAACGAGATTCAACATATATCAGATTTAAAGATAATCAAAGAACCATAAATCAGATTATTTGGACCTAAACGATAAAATAACTTACCTCAATCAAACAAAAACTTTAAACAGT